>VXCM01000583.1:0-37500 GCA_014773175.1 Lucifuga dentata | reverse complement strand
AACTCTGGGAGGATTTTATAGTGGGTCATATATGTATCTGTGCTGTAGATGGAGATGTAACATGGAGACATTCTGTTGTTGTCTAATTGAAATACTAACCTAACCTAACCTAACTAACTAACCAAACCTATTCAGGCTCTAATCATCACATACTTTTCGTCTACTTTGACTTCTTCAACTTTGAATGTGTTGTAGTGTGATAATCCAGCCAGAAACGAATCGATCCAGTATTGCGTCTCGACTTTCCGTCATAGCTTTGCTTTTTTGTTTATTTGTTTGTTTGTCTCACGCCCTCGTCACTAAGAGCTCCACCACAGCAGTTAGTAGTTATAGATACTTTGCTCAAGAAACTCATGAGGGATGAACAAGTGCTGCTTTTTTCCTTCCCCCACCTAGATTTATTCTGCCAGGAATGAATCCTGGATTAAAGGACCATACCACCCATTTTGTTTGAGTCTAACATATTCAATTTTCATACATGTAAAGTTAATGATAATCATTTCCCAAAGGATAAAACCGTATTTCAGCTTTACTGGTATTTTGCAAAACCTCTTAATCTTTCAAAATCAAATATTCAACACCCACCTTAAAAATCGATGTTTCACCTGCTAATAGTTACGCAGCCTTATGAAGACACGGTCATTTAAAATTTTCGATAAACGCAGATCTTCTTTTGGGACTATATTCCCCAGTGGAGACATACATTCACTCTGTGTTTTTTATTGTGCTTAAACGCTAAAATTATGAAACTTCAAAAAAACCTGAATATACATGTTGTTCGCGATGAAGGATTACCTATCCCAAGAATGTTTCAAATATCAACAAGTTGATTTTAATAGCATACCAGAATGAACTGAAACCAATGGTGGTTTGGAAGGTAGGAAAAACATTTTTAATTCACCATTCCAGTAGTATCCTTTGGGACATGATTGTCAGTAATGTTAACGTGTATTAAAATTGAATATATTAGGCTCAAACATGCAAAAATGGGTGGTATGATCCTTTAATGTTGCTTATTAAATAAGACATATTATGCTTTTTGTAATTTTATCTCATTTCTATAAGTATATGTATGTTGAACATTGTAAAAGTTACATCAATCAACTTATAGAGACTTGAAACATGCTTGAGATACATAATCCATCACAGCAAACGTGATTTCTTTTAGTTTTTTTTTTTTTCCTGAAGTAACTTTATTTAACTGATCCAACACAGAACTGCATGGAAGATGATGTATTTCTCTGCCAGGAAATATAGTCCCAGGAGAAGACGGGTTTTATCAAGAAATTAAAATGACATCCCTTCTACAATCATACAGTACATAAGGGTTAGAAGGCGAAACATAACATTTTAAGGTGGGTGTATGACCTGAACGTTTGCATTTGAAAGATTAGGGGATTTGAAAAGATAACAGGAAAATGAAAATGTGGTTTTATATTTTGGAAATTGGTTGACATGTATGCAGGTTAAAATTAAATTTAAATTTCACCTGACAGCACCGCCATGCAACCGAGATGCAGCAAGATGTGCATTACACTTACTGTGTATCCTTAGCTAACATTTACATTTTTGCACTTAATGAGCGGCGTTTTTGTTTGTGCCGCTTCCCTGAGTTAGGTTTGGACATCATGATTCCTGTATTCCTGTCATCACCCTCGATGCTGAGCAATCATACACAGAAACATAAGCACACAGGCATCCAGATCTCTCCCTGGCAGTGTCTACAAAGCCTGAGAGAGAGAGAGAGAGAGAGAGAGCGAGAGAGAGAGAGAAAGAGTGCATTGGTAGCCTANCACACACACACACACACACATTCACAGAGTGAGATAGAGAGAGTGAGGGGTGAAATGGAGAGGTGCTCATGTATATTTTAGGGAGAAAAAATACAAGAACAAATAAAAACAGACGTTTGGTCTTTCTGCTGCTTGTTTGAAAATGTGTGTGTGTGTGTGTGTGTGTGTGTGTGTGTGTGTGTGTGTGTGTGCATGTGTGCGTGTGTGGAAGAGACAGACTGCTTGGCTACAACTCACAAGGCCGAAAAACACAGATGCCCATTGTGTTTACACACCTCGTGGGCATCAGTCTTCATGCGTTTCTCTGTGTGTATGTGTGTGTGTACGTGTATTTGTATGTGTGTGTGTGTGCTGTGCTTCATCCCTAAACTGAAGGCACTAACTGATTTAAAGCAGTAATTAGATTATTATCCAAAAGAATAAAAGAATGCTACATCAATAACTTCTGCGTCTCAGAGGGGCTGTGTGTGTGTGTGTGTGTGTGTGTGTGTGTTAATATCTGAGTCAGCAGCCAGTCACAGACGCCTCATGCTTTCTAACGTTTTCTCTCACAATTTAGTTCTGCTTTCTTTCTTTCTTTCTTTCTTTCTTTCTTTCTTTCTTTCTTTCTTTCTTTCTTTCTGCGTTGATTAAACTCTATCAACTACCACTCGTCTGTCCAACAGAAGATCACTGAGCACCTCAAGGAAAAGTGATGAGAAACAAACGGCACCAGGAAAACTTCCAAGACACCCGAGTGCATATCACATTAATCATTCCTGATNACACACACACACACACACACACACACACGTACACTGGTTCTTTCACAGCCAACAACAAAGACATCGTGACTCTACTGAACACGAGTCATGATGGACTGATGTCATCTTGTCAGTTTTCCTGGTAGAAATGGAAACAAACAGCTTTCAGAGAGACACATTAGAGAAGTTTTTTACATCAGCACTGCTAAATAATCACACATTTGTTTTGGTAGATATTTTGTTGTTGAATATACTGTATGTCGTTCGTCAGTTTGGATGCTATAGCATGGATTTACTGCAACAGAATACAATACAGTGCGATTTGGAAACTGGAACATAGTTACTATAGCAGCACTTTATTAATAAATAGTATTATTCACGTTTGACAAAACATTTCAATGAGCCTGTTGATTAATTTAATATTTGGATCAAAATGCAACTTGATTTAAAGGACCATACTGGCCATTTTGCATGTTTGAGCTTAATATATTCAATTTTCATACACATAACATTACTGAGAATCATTTCCCAAAGCATACTGGAACAGTGAATTAAAAATGTTTTTCCTACCTCCCAGACCATCATTTGTTTCAGTTCATTCTGGTACGCGATTCAAATCAACTTGTTGATACTTGAAACGATCTTGGGATAGGTAATCCATCATTGCGAATAAGACATGTATTCAGGATTTTTTTTTTTTTTTAGAAGTTTCATCATTTTAGCGTTTAAGCGCAATAAAAAGTGTGTAATGAATGTATGCCTCCACCGGGGAATATAGTCCCTAAAGAAGACCTGTGTTTATCAAAAAATTTAAACAACCATGACTTCATAAGACTGTGTAACTATTAGCAGGTGAAACATCGATTTTTAAGGTGGGTGTATCGGTTGAATATTTGATTTTGAAAGATTAAGAGATTCTGCAAAATATCAGGAAAGCTGAAAAAGGGTTTTATCTTTTGGGAAATGGTTGTCAGTAATGTAACATGTATGAAAACTGAATATATTAGGCTCAAACATGCAAAATGGATGATATGGTCCTTTAAGTTTAAATGCCATTTGGACACATAACTTTTTACTTTAACTAAATTTTGATTATTTCAGACCTTTCTTTTTTTTTTTTTTCCTCAAAAGTAAAAAGAAGAGGCATGCTTGACCCTGTACTGATGTTTTGTCTTCACATGGCAAACATACAGTATGCATTGTGAACATGTAAATGGAATCAACGTTCTCAGATATCCTGTTGGGCCACATTCATATGTGAAAGTAAATCTATGTCAGATATCTGCTAGTGCCACGTCACGTAAACACACAGATCTGAATTTCCTTACCATTCCAACATACATGTGATAAAATGTGACATTCATCTACTTTGTCCACACATAATTAACTAATTAAAGTATAATTAAGCCATTGTGGACCGTTAAAAATTACAACAGTTGTATACATTTTTCTGTTCCATTTTAATTCATGGTGTCATTTTGTTTAACTCCATCTTGGAAACCCTTGTTTGTGTGAACATGTGGGTTGTTTCAGGTTTAAATTGTGTAAATACAGATACCAAATATGGGTGACTTAAAAAAAAAAGATGTAAAGATACTGAGAGAGAACAGCAGACAGATCTATAGCATAAATAGCAAGAGAGGGAAAGAGACACAATGAGGGAAAGTGAGTGAGGACTGAGGCTGTAATCAGTGTGTGTGTGTGTGTGTGTGTGTGTGTGTGTGTGTGTGTGTGTGTGTGAAGTGTGATAGCAGCAGGTGGAGATAAAGCACGTTACAGCCCTTCTGTTCCTAAACCCAGAGTGAAAACAGTCTGTCTACCAGCCTATTGTCTCTCTCTCTCTCTCTCTCTCTCTCTCTCTCTCTCTCTCTCACACACACAGAGAGAGAGAGAGAGAGAGAGAGAGAGAGAGAGAGAGAGAGAGATACACACATTCAAGGAGAAAGATGCACAACAAACCTGTGACTGCATAGTGGGAAAGTACATCAACTAGAATGAATCCAGGACAGAGAATTACAAATGGATATAAAAACTCCAAACACACACACACACACACACAAACACACACTGAAAAGTGACAGAAGTATAATAGTACGGTACTCTCCACTGCATGACCGCTCTCTCTTCTTCTACTTTCCTACCCTGTAATTATACCTGATGCAAAGCAACACGGCAGACGAAACACAAACGCATCACATATGTTACTCAGCGAAAAGGTCACCAAGGTCAAAGCCAAACACACGTTTCTGTTTTGTGTGTGAGAGAGCCTGGTGTGAGAGGGAGGTGACAGCAGAACACACGCTGTTCATCCACAACACGCTAAGTCTCTGGAGATAAAGAAGCCTTTGTTTTTTCAGTTTTGTAAATTAAACGTTCTTATGAAATCCAAATCCCTGATGAGTTCAAACAGCTGCAACACAGAAAGAAAAATCTTTGTAAGGCATATGTCTGTCACAGAATTACTGTGCACGGATGACTGGCAGTTTGTGTTTTCATTGTGACTTGGGTGCATTGACCTGGATCTGTGTGAGTCTGTAACTGCCTGTAGTGCATCATTGTGCACCGGAGGACCAAAACCACTGTTTGTTCCTATGGCTTTCATAGGCATGGAAATATCATGCAAATCCGCAGACAGGATGTAGATCGAGTTACAAAACCAGAGAGAGAGAGAGAGAGAGAGAGAGAGAGAGAGAGAGAAAGAGAGAGAGAGAGAGAGAATATTATCATGATGAAAAACACAAAAGGAAAAGACAGGTTTGTACAAAAGATCAATTTTTCAACTATTAACAGGTAAAGCTCAAACTTCAGGGAAAGAAGACCTTTTTTTTTTGATAATTTGGAACCCCTTTCTCAATCTTATTGCCAACAAAAAATGATTTTGTATATTCTATATGTTAGTATGTTTAATGTCCTGTCATGCCTGCAGTCAATATGATTTTTTTTTTTTTTTTTNAATTTGTGGCTTTAAATTCAGTGTTGATTTAAATTCAGATCTTTATGACCCTATTTTGCTTCCATATGTATACTTATGATTTCTGGATTTTATTTGAAAATTTGTAAAAAAAACCAAAAAAAAAAACCAGGTAAAGCTCAATGAAACTCGATTTACTAGTTAATTTAGGTTGTTTCGCTGTGCACTGACAAAAAAAAACAAAATAAAAAACAAAAAAAAAACAAAACGTGCATAAACACACAGATCTAAACATCAGGGGTTTTTACGACTACTCATTTCTATTTGGAAAAGTAGCCTTTCTGTGCAGCATTTTCGAGTGGCATTGCACAACGTGAAATATGCAGTAGTGCAATACTATGAAGAAAGACAGACTCCAGAAAGACAGATTCCAGTGTAAATATACACAAGCATCACATTAACAACCGTGAAAGTGGTGACGCTAAAATAATTTTGTACGTGACTGCTTTAACATGCCTCCCTTAAGCTAATTCTTCCTCTACTTTTAAATTAGACCTAGATTCCAGTCATAACTTAGAACCTGAGTGAGGAGGAGCAGCTAATGTGTCCACATCAATTTAAGTCAAGTTCAAACCCACAATTTTTTTTTTCCCCCACAAACACACAATTTTCATCCTGATTTTCCGTTCATCCGGTTGTTGGATATCGGCAACAAACGTCCCAGAGCAGACGCAAATTGGCGCCCTCCTTGCTAGACACGAGGCGAGAGGAAAAAGGGGAAGAGTTTGGACATTTGGACCTCATAAGTAGAGAAGTACAAGTGCAAACACAGACAAACAACTACACACAGAGACACACACAGACACAGACACACATCCAGGTATGCTGTGTTTTCAGTTCAGCATACAGTTACTGGAAGAAAAGTCTAAGAATAGAGGAATGGAGGTGACACACACATGCTGGATTTCACACTAGTCTGACCTTCTCTGTCTGTCTCTTGAGTTTTCAGTCTCCAAACTGTTGTGCCCTCTTTTTGTTACCTCACACACACACACACACACACACATACACACACACACACACGCGCACACACACACACACACTGCCTTTCTGCTTCTATTCACTTTGCAAAATGAGACATGCACACTTCGGCAGAGGTACCCTAAAACACAAAGGCATGATACCAACATTAAGCATACACACACACACACACGCACGCACATACACACACTGAAAACACACATACAAAGAGCATATACTGTAAACAGAGGAGTCTGTCAGTGTATGTGCTGCGGTGCATTATGGGAGTGGGTGTGTGCATTGATCTAAAGCCTGGAGCAGGAAATATGAAACCCTGTGGGAGGAGAAGGAGATGGCACTGTGCGTGTGTGTGTGTGTGTGTGTGTGTGTGTGTGTGTGTGTGTGTGTGTGTGTGCAGGGAGGAGGCTTTGTGGTGCAGTAACATTTGGTAACAGGGACACTCCTGTATGTGAGGATAAGAGGAAAAGTTCACTTATACAAATGAAATAAAATTTACTGAACAGTTAACACACGCTCTAAGGACATGTAAGAATCCCCCTTCCCACATACACACGCATGCATGCATGCACATACACACACACACACACACACACACACACACACACACACACACACACACACACACACTCAGGGACACATACATCTAATGCAGAGCAGCAGTAGCAGAGGGAACCAATTAGTGGTCTAGCTTTGATGATGTCACTGACGAGTCATGCACCGATGGCACAGCTTCCGTTTAGGGGGGAAAATATCACCACACACACACACACACACACACACACACACACACACACACACACACACACACACAATACTGATGCATGAAACAGAAGAGAGTGCTGGTGGCTTGAAGCTGATGATTAAATTAGAGGGTTACATAGATGTCAGATAATAAATGATTTTAGAAGTTCATATGGTAGGGAGGGAGGGAGAGAGAGAGAGAGAGAGAGAGAGAGATATTTGCCATCTGTAAGNTTTTAGAAGTTCATATGGTAGGGAGGGAGGGAGAGAGAGAGAGAGAGAGAGAGAGAGAGATATTTGCCATCTGTAAGAACTTCTTCTTGATCTTTGGGATGCAGGCACGCTGACTACATGTAACCAGAACTGTGGTCAGAATCAATGTCTGACACACAAAATCTGATGAAATGTAAAAATTTAAAAATTCCAGTGGTGCAAAATTACTAAGAAATGAGAAAAACTCTGCAAATAGAAAAGACCCAACATACTCAATGAATGGACTCCAATTTGGATCCGGACTGAATAAATTTTAATCTGGACCAAGAACAAAAATTCTGGACTGCTGCAGTCAGCAAACTTGTTGTAGTAGCTCAGATTTAAAAAGTGACATGTTCAAAACTAACTGATGCAAAGGCAAAAAAAAAAAAAAAAAAAAAAAAAGGTTGAATGTGGAAAACACGTGTTTAAGGATGAGCGGACTGAAAAATATTCATATTTAAAGGCACATACCCGTGATTTTGCATGTTTTAGCCCAACAAATACGTTACGTTCTTACCAACCATTTTCCAAAACATACTAGTAATGAAGCAGTACATTTTAGATTTGTTTTTCCTACCTTCCAGACTGCCATTGGTTTCAGTTCATTCCAGTANAAGCAGTACATTTTAGATTTGTTTTTCCTACCTTCCAGACTGCCATTGGTTTCAGTTCATTCCAGTACCCTATTAAAATCGACTTGTAGAGAGTTGGAACATGCTTGAGATACGTAATTCATCACAGCAAACCAAATGTTGTTTTATCTTTTGTTGAAATCACTTAATTTAACCGGTGCAACACGGAGCTGTGCAGAGGAACATGTATGTCTCAGACAGGGAATGTAGTCCCTGGAGGAGACAGCTTTTACCAAGAAATTAACAGTGACCGAGCCGTCTACATTCAGATGTACATGCGAAACAATCTGGCTAAACTTACTTGTTTTTTTTTTTNTTTTTTTTTTTTTTTTTTTACATAATTCTGTGCCTTTTTAAAGGTGGATCCCTGTGCTTCCTGCATAGCACCTTACTTATTAATCAGTTCTTTTTAGAGTTGGAGCTATTGTGCTACTGTAGTACAATAACATATTTCAAGTGTTCAACAACAGCTGTGTCCATATCTGCTACATTTTCTATTGACTGAATATCATGGAATATTTTTTATCCACTAGCACAAAAGTGGTATGTAATCATGTGCCATGCTGGACGGAGAGAGGAGAGGAAGTGGGAAATCAAAGGTAGGGAGTGACCTCTCACAGCATTGTAACAATAACTTAACACAACTTACTATACATGCATAAATCCTATGAATACTATACTTACATAAAGCCCCTTTCACACACGCACTCTAGTCAGGAAAAGTTTCTGCTATTACCCAGGACAGTGGGAATGTGTGAATGAATGCAGGAAAAGTTGTTGCTGCAATTGTCCTGCTAAGCCCCAAGTAACATTCCTGTTTAGATTCATGTGAGAACAGGGGGACGGGACATTTCAGGAATAAGGGAGTAGGCGTGTTGATGACGTATTTGTCTTGCGACTCACTTGTGACAATAATAAGTCTGTTAGCAACATGCTGCATTTCCAAAAATATCGCACGTTAATTGTAATAATGTCTGGAAACTGGAGTGATTCTGAGGTCAGGGAGCATTTGTCCATTAGGGCAGAGCACAAAATAATTCCTCAAGTTAAAGGACCATAGCAGCCATTTTTGCATGTTTGAGCCTAATATATTCAATTTTCATACACATCACGTTACGAACAATCATTTCCCAAAGCATACTACTGGAAAAGACATGCATGTCAGGTGAATTGGGAACTCTAAATTACCCGTAGGTGTGAGTGAGAGTGGAGTGTTAGTGAGTTTGTCTGTCTCTGTGTCAGCCCTGCGATAGACTGGCGATCTGTCCAGGGTGTACCCCGCCTCTCACCCTATGACTGCTGGGATAGGCTCCAGCTCCCCCGTGACCCTTAACAGGACAAACGGGTATAGAAAATGGATGGATGGATAGAATTCTACCTTTTAAGTGCAATAAAAAGCACAGAGTGAGCTAAAACTACTTCCTAGTGGTGCATTCAAGTGCAGTAGTGAAGAACTGATGACCGGAAACATTTTCAGATCACTCCGCGTGTTTTTTTTTCTTAACATTAAAATTACAGTAACTTCGAAAAAAAACCTGAATAGACATCTTGTTCGCGATCATGGATTACCTATCCCAAGAATGTTTCAAGTATCAACAAATTGATTTTAATAGCGTACCAGAAAGAATTGAAACCAATGGTGGTCTGGAAGTTATGAAATTTTTTTTTAGTTCACTGTTCCAGTAGTATGCTTTGGGAAATATTGCCAGTAACGTTACATGTATGAAAACTGAATATATTAAGGTCGAACATGCAAAATGGCCGGTATGGTCCTTTAAAGGAACGGTAAGAGATTAAGTGGTTTACGACCAAATATGGTGAACTTTGTGCGTCATGTCCTTCCTTATTCTTCTTCTACTTCGTTCTCTACGTGTTGGTGAACCGACCACCTGGTGGGATGATTACACCCACTACCTGATCGGGAATTTCAGGTTTAGGGCAAAGACATGGTTGTTGCGGCTACTGTCCTGCACATGACTACAAGTGTGAAAGGGGTACTCGAGGAAATTCCCACACTAGGTAGTCCCACATTGTTCTGGTATTCATGTGTGAAAGGAGCTTAAGACAGATGCCATAAGACATAATATGCATCACCCACAAATGAAAAGGTGTGGAAACAGGGTTCAGGTGGGTTTGTAAGTGACTGGATAGGAGTGTGCAGATTATCACTCCACATAAACATCAGCTGATGTTAAATGCTGCTCTCTGGTTGTTTGGAAGTGTTAAAACGTGAACAGGAGTGTCTGGTTAGAGTGAAAACCTGTGAAAATTGTGCACAAGAACATTACAGTAATGTCACAATGTATGCAGTGGTGCAAATGCATTGGTCTACGTGTATATGTGTGTGTGTCTGTCCTGGGTTTTGTGTGTAAACCCCTCCCTTCCAGTCCACTCCATCATCAGGCTGACACTCGTCTGCTTCTCATTTACTTGCCTTCTACAACCACTAATCTTTCTCTCACTTTTTTCACTCGCTTTTTTCAGTTGCTTTTAGGGTTTGTATACTGTTGATGTGTTTATCTGTGTTTTGTGTGTGCAGACATGCATTTGTTTGTGTGGAAGGCTGAGCGATCTGTGTGGCACCACCATACTCATCACCATGCGGAGACCCCCACCCCCCCCAGTATGCAGCACACATGCAAAAACACACGCATGCACTTACACACACATACACATACACATACATATAAGGCCAACCTTCAACATTCAAACTTGTGGTGTAATTCCTGTGGTTTCGGCTTCAGTTTCCTCACATCCTCACATTTGGCTTTTCCACTGACAAAGACTTGATGCTGGAGCCAGTTTCTGAACCAAATCTCAACCTGTTCTGTTTTCACCACTAAAAATGGTTCTTGGCTGGAAGAATTGGCCCTGTAAACCTGGGACATCACTGAGAATGTATCAGAAGCATCATGAAAATGAGCGAGGACTGCTGCTGAGATGCTGCCATGTTCATTAACTCAACTATACAAAGTGCAGAAGAAGCATTCAAGTGCTTCCAAAGCTTCTGTTTGAATTTGATGGTGAACTGGAGTGAGTTGAAGCACCATGCACACCTTAATATACCTCCACACACTACATCATAGTGTATTCAGGCTTATGACTGGTGACAATTTTAGAAGGTATCACTGTTTAAGAAGCATGGACTGACATGAAGGAAACTTCTTTTTTACACACGGTGCTGTTAGACAGCTTACGTCTTACATTTGATTTCTTGTACTGTATAAAATAAAAGATCATCATACATACTTAAAGGAATTATTACCCTTCACATGTCCCATATGAATACTGAGGCAGTTTTTATGCTCTTTCAAAATGGATTCAGCACCAGTTTACCATCAAAAGGGATAGAATAATAAGTGTGGTTGGTTTTAAGCCTGAAGTACTTGTAATCAATCAATCAATCAATCAATCTATCTATCTATCTATCTATCTATCTATCTATCTATCTATCTATCCATCCATCCATCCATCCAAATGTTCTCTTCCCATTACATTTCCAGCATAAATTGTCACTGTTTACACTATATAATTCACTATATATTTGGTGAGACAAGCTGGAGGGATGGAGGGATGGAGGGATGGAGGACGGGAAGCAAAGGCCAGCATATGATTTACCTAAAGGAAACAAGAAGCATGGCAGTTTCTCCATACAAAGGAAACCACAAACAAAACTCTTTGAATGACAAGAAACGGATGAATGGATGAACAAAAGGAGTCATTGGCTTTAGGGAAACATGACAATCATTCATAAATAAATGAATGATTGAACCTACAGTGTTAAGAAATATACTCCTCCCCCGCCCGGATCCAGATTGGCCAAAATTTAATGACTTCTTCTCTGGGTCAGGCCTTGCTAAATTTCAGTTTATAACTTTTTGAATAATCCTGCTCCAAACAAACCAATAAACATAAGTGCAAACATAAGCTCCCCAGTGAAAATAATGAATTATGTAATATTTAAGAAGGAAAACTTAAAAACTGACTTTCAGAGAACTAAATCTCAAATTTTGCCAGACAGATATGAAAGTGTGGAAAAATATTTTTGTTAACCAGGTTTATAATATCATTGACATCAGTTATTAAAGGACATTTTTTTTAAAATATTTATCAAACACATTTACGACTGAGTTAAAAGACAATATGAATGCTCCCTCTTTGCTAACAGAACACAGATAGGCTACAAAAGATATGATGAGACATGCATTTAGGCATAGATTTTAAAGAATCTGTGTAGTTTAGCAATTTAAAACTGAATCCAAACTCAAACCAGCAATCAGATCTCAGTGTGTACGACAGGGTTAAAGCCTGCTAGCACGTTAGCCACCAACACTAAAATTAACCTAGTCCACAGCTGGCTCCCATTAGCCTGCAACGACACTGAGAGCCTGTACTTCAACTTTCTACTCTGTCTCACACACACACACACACACACACACACACACACACACACACACTGTATCCAATTGCCAAGTTTAACCTGGCTGCGCTATCCTTTGGGTTTGGCACGATCTGTGTTTGGAAATGAAGGCAGGAGAGAGTGAGGAGGGAGGGAGCAGGCAGAGGGAGGATGGGAGTGACTGAAGGAAAAGAGAATTTAAGTGTTTTGGAGGGAAAGAGGATGGAGCAAAAAAAAAAAGGGGGGGGCAGAAAAGCAGGAGGTAGAGAGGGATGGAGGGAGCCACGGACAGAGAGAATTAATGTTCTTATAGAAAAACCGCAAGCATATCAAGCAGAGGAAAGTGGAGGGAAGCTGAAAGAGAAAAAAAAGGCAGAGAGATGTAATAAAATAAAGAAAGTTCCAGCAAACAGGGTAACATTGTAGCTTAGCCTGAATCATGGCTAAAGAGATACTGACACATCTTTCCCTGCTCTCCTTTTCTTCTCTAATTTTTAACTTCTCTAAAGAAAGCAGACTTGCAGAAATGAAAAAAAAAAAAAAAAAANAAAAAAAAAAAAAAAAAACTACATTAAAAGCAGAGTAGTAGATGTTTTAATTTTTCTGTTCAACATTTTCAGGCCCCACTGAACATTCTGGAAGCTCTTTTGACACTGCAGGGCTTCTAAGCATTTCAAAGCATCAGGGATTTGTATGTGTGCATTTAGCTGTGACAGTAATTAAGAGAAGAAGTTGCAACATACACAAGATGTCTGGCGTGGCCTGACAGGTTTATTCTACAGGGAGGTTGGACGGGTGGGGTGGGGGGTTGAACAGTGAGGCGTTTGTGAAAAGAAAGCTGATCCTCATAGATCAAAACTGCAGGAAAATATACATTCAGTAAACATTTTAAAGAATAAATAATAAAAACTATTTTCTGTGCGGTTAGTGCATTCATATACATTAAATGGTGAAATCTCTCGTGAAATCTCCCAGCCCAGGCTATCTGATATCACACTTCTTGAATCTGATGTGCTTATTCTTGTCTGAATTAGTGTGATTTTCCTGGTGAAAATCAGTTTTGTTGGTTTCTGCATGTGTGATGCTAAGCTCACATTATCTTTACTCTTCACATCAAGGACATTTGTAGAAATAAAGTAACCTAAACAAAAATTAAGGCTATTTTAGGGTTAAAACTGGAGTTAGCTGTCCTGCAGTTCGAAACAATTTCTGTTTGTTGCTAAGTTAATCATCGCTATTGATGATGAAATACCAAAGATGAGGTTGTTTGACCTGAATGAGCTAAAGGTGTTCACTTGTTAAAAATGAGTTGCTGAAGTTTCCAGCAACATCCTCAGTCTGTGCTTTATATCTTCACTGCATTTAGACAATTATTTTGCATGAAATTTAGCTAATATTTAAAATCTACACTTGGGGCTTCTGTCTTTGAAGCTGCACGACTTTTGCACCATGAAATACCTTTTTACAGTTTCTTCAGGGTTTGAAAATCTGTGGGAAAACATCATTAGAAATTCTGGTGAAAATGATATTATGAAAATAGCAACTGCAGCTCAATTATGTTGCTTTTACTTCCTTTAAAGAACTGAAACATAAGAAGCAGCTTTTTTGCGTTTTCTACCTGTTTTTCTATTCGTGGAAGCTGTGAGTGTGTTGTCCTCACCACTAGATGACCTCATTTGCTGTAAACATCAGTGAAAAGTGTCTTCTCAGAGCAGGAAACTCATCAACTTTTGGGTGGGGGGGAAATAAAATCCAGGTATGGGTGTAAACTGAATGGTCCTTTAATAAAAGTCTGCTTTTTTCAGTAAAAAGTTCTGAAAAAACAAAAACAATCTGTTTTTTACATCTGTTCTTTGTTAGCAGGTTTACGTAAAAAGTTGGTGGAAAAGTGGGCAATTGTCCAAGGAGAACAAATTAAATTTTAGAGACGATCCTGATCAAAAGGCAGATCCAAGAATTTTTCAAAATTTCATAAAACTGTGAGATATGATGTTTTTGATATTTTTGTCATTTCTTCAAAAGTAATACACCAATCTCAATTTAAAAAAAAAGAAAAAAATCAAGCTATTGCAGGTCCAGATCCAAAAAAAATGCTTAAAAACTCCAGTGTCTTATGACAAATAAAGCAATTAAGCCTTTCTAGTTGATGTTACAATCACAAAACAGCATTTTAAACCTGCCTGTTCTGTATTACACAAGAGGAATAGCAATGAATATTACATAAAACTAAAGACAGTAACATAATACTTTTGTCTTTTGAAGAAGCAGCATGAAAAGAGAATTTCACAAATCTAAGTCCAAATACGACCAGAGTGTGAGGGTGAAAAGTCTGACTTCTGATTTTGAGTTCCCAGGATGAATATGGATGAAAAGTGCAGCCTGTCAGCACGTTTATGTGGCTGCTTTGATCTGTTTGTTCTTGGCTTCAGTTCTACAGAATGACTGTGAAACTGCTTTACATTGACGACTCCAGGCCTCATTAAAACTTCATAGATCTGTGAGCACCGTTGCAGTGACAAAGGAGAGGGTATCATCTTACACACACGCGCACACAGATGCACACAGACACACACAGACACACAGTGCATACGTTCTCTTTGTCTATGACACAACAACCAGAAACTCTTCATCTGCAAAATGCCCAACTGCCCACCCCTACTCACAAATACAGACACACACACACACACACACACACTCGTGTAGCGTTCCAACTCTACCATCAGGGTACTGGTGTTAAATAATTAACGGTGAGAGATTAGTCCGTCAGCCTTGGGGCATGAAGGTCCATCGATTCCCCAGAATGCATTTTTAATGAGCCGCCAGCCAGCATTCATTTCAGCTGGCCAGTGTCCATGGACATGTCTTCTGACACACACATACACACACATACACACACAGCCCAGGTTTTGCACCAAGGGAGACAATTAACATACATCCAAACACAACAGCGGAACACTTTACTGTACAGTGGAGATTACCTTGACAAGAGGAACAAACTAAAATCTTCTGGGCTGTTTCAGTTGTTTAACTTTGGCTAAACTTAAAAGAGCAGCAGCACTACCAGGCAAATAATGTTTTTTCATGAAGTTACTGTGGTGTGACGAGAAGATCAGCAGCTGATTTCACCACTAATTGAAGTCACTACAATGTGTGGACTTTAATGTATTGTGTAAGAAAGAAAAAAAAAAAAAAAAAAAATCTGTAAAGCTCTAAATACTGAGCAAAGACTTGCTAAATAGCTTTCTATTGCCTAAACATTGAACCCAAGCCAATTAAACCATGACAAGAATCAATCTGTATTCTGTCAGGGGTCGTTGACATGAAAAAGCAACACGCTCCTTCAAAATCCTGACACTCCTGTCAGGAACGATGAAGCTCATTGTGTTTTATCATAGAAAGAGCCTTAGTTAACTTTACATTTTTTTCTGTCTTTGTGGTCTGGACTCTCATTTTCATTTCATCAAATTAAAGAGGAACAGAAAGTAAAGAGACAAAAAAGGGACAGACGTGTTTCTCCAAATGCTACTTTTTCTGTCAAATTTCCTCACTGTCATGTGTGAGACCAAATCTGTTACATCAACAGTGCAACTCACATGACTCAAACAATACAAAAATATGATGGAGAAGTTGGTAAAATGTCTTCAGGTCATCCTATTGGTAAAATATGTTTATCCAAGTCTGCTGATGTGCAATTCTGTCACTATGCTGATACAAATACTGAGTAACAAAAACCATCATCATCATAAAATAATGTAAATGGAGCATTAATAATTTAGTAAAATGAAATTTCCCACTGATGAAAGTTCCTTTCACATTTGCTGGTCCTTGTGTTGTTGCATTAACAAGCAAGACTATTAAGACCATGTGAACTTTTGAATGAAAGAGTAGTGTGTGTGTGTGTGTGTGTGTGTGTGTGTGTGTGTGTGTGTAGGGGGGTCTTGACTTGGTCCTACCTTCCCTGTCTCTCTCTCAAAGTCAACGTACTCCCGTGTAGGAACCTGCCTCTGATCTCCATGCATGTTGGCTGGAAAGAACTGTAGAGATAAGTTGGTACCTGTAGCTACAAAGGCCTGGAAAGAGAGAGAGAGAGAGAGAGAGAAGACGTTATATCTTTCATTATATATTTACATGTTCTGACAACATTGAGTCATGCAGTTGGCACTTAAAGGACCATACCACCCAGAGAATACACCTAGAAAATATCCCAGTTCCATCAGTATTCCATTTCATTTAAAGGACCATACTGGCCATTTTGCATGTTTGAGCCTAATATATTTTTCCTACCTTCCAGACTGCCATTGGTTTCAGTTCATTCTGGTACGCTATTAAAATCAACTTGTTGATACTTGAAACATTCTTGGGATAGGTAATCCATCATCACGCACAACATGTGTATTCAGGTTTGTTTTTTTTTGAAGTTTCAGCATTTAAGCACAATAAAAAGCACAGAGTGAATGTATGTCTCCATCAGGGAATATATCCCAAAAGAAGACCTGCGTTTATCAAAACATTTTAACAACCATGACTGTGATAAGGCTGCATAACTATTAGCAGGCAAAACATTGATTTTTAAGGTGGGTGTATCACTTGAATATTTGATTAAGAGATTTTACAAAATATCAGGAAAGCTGAAATACAGTTTTATCCTTTGGGAAATGGTTGTCAGTCATGTAACATGTATGAAAATTGAATACATTAGGCTCAAACATGCAAAATGGGTGGTATGGTCCTTTAATGACTTATGGTCATGATCAAGCAGGTAAGGTCATGAACATAACCTACAACCTGCAACTTTCACTGGACCGTTCACAATGCACAACTTGTATCCGTGCATTTTAAAGTCACTGTGGTTTGCAAACTACATGACCGATCGGCAACAAGAGGCGCAAATTACACCATCATTCACCAGGAGGAATCGCAGACAAATCAATGTAAGTGACAAACTGTGTTTAGAGATGAAAACATGCAGGGTGTCACACAGGAAATGACGCATGACTTTCTCATCGCCATGCTTATTGATGTTTAGTTGTAGGTGTTATGACTCCTCCCCCTTGTTTCCTCACGCCCCTGCCTTGTTCTCATTGGCTGTAGCTCATCGTTGCCTGACACATAAGCGAGTGACAATTCGCCTCTGATCTGTGGCTTCTGAAGCAATATCCAAAAAGTGCCGGGTGGAAAATCAGGATGAACTTGGCTTAAGAGACATACTGTTACAAATGAGGTCAGAGCCACATTTGAAGTCTTATGAAAAACACAATTATTTATTTACAGAATGGAAAATATAAAATCATAATTATCCACCAGGGAATATAGTCCCAGGCGAAGATGGCTTTTACGGAGAAATTAAAAACGACTGCGCCTCCTACATTCGAGTATATGTGTCAGTAGGTAAAACATTGAATTTTGAGGTGGCTGTATCAAACATTTTATTTTGAAAGATTAAGGGATTAAAAAAAATAGGAAAACTAAACTACAGTTTTATGTTTTGTAAATTGTCAGTAAAGTAACATATATGCGGGTTGTATATATTGGGCTCAAACATGCAAAATCACTGGTAACGTCCTTTAATGAAGATGTTAAAATGTTTAAAAAGTTCTATCAACTGCATCAACCCTCCATCTCTCCATCCTTTTCTTCTTCCTCTCCAGTTTTAAAAGTAAGAGCAGAAAAGACGCTACAGGAATAATCCCTGTCCTCCTCACTGCTCTGCTTCTCCTCACACAAATATAATCACATCATAACTTTATTCATTTTTTGGTTTCTGTAAAATGGCTTTTTGCTGTAATGGCAGCCATTTTTCTAAAGATACACACACCATATGCCCAAACACAAATAAAACGAAAATCAATAAAATGCATTCTGTTACAGTCAGAAAGCAATGAATAACAGAAAGGCAGAAAATCAAGTTAGAAAAATTATGTTGTTTTTTTTGCATCTCTACGTGTGTCTATCTCTGATTGGTTTTGTGTGTGTGTGTGTGTGTGTGTGTGTGTGTGTGTGTGTGTGTGTCCCTTTGCTGAGACAGATCAATACTAAGGACATTAGGGCTGTGACTGGGCTGGAAGCATATGAATTATGCACTCAGTCAAACCTGCCTCTCATCAGAGAGTGGGAGAACGAGAAGAAAATAAAAAGTAAAAAGAGAGGGAGACGAAAAGAACGACAGCAAGGCAAAGAGAGAGATGAAGAGAAGAAAATGTGTACATTAAAAAACACAAAAAAAGAGAGAAAGGGAGTGAGACAAACTGTCCTGCGCTGTCCATCTCACTCTGCCACATGCACACACACACAGAAAGACAGGGGGAGGGGGAGAGAGAGAGAGAGAGAGAGAGAGAGAGAGAGAGAGGAATAAGAGAGCAAAAAAAAGAACACCCAAGTCATCATTTCTGCTGTATTTGAAGTATTGAATTGCAACCATCTGATACTAATTTGGTGCCTACTACTGCTGGAGAGAAAGACAGGGAAGAGAGGTGGAGGAGAAGAAAGAGGGGAGAAATGGAGGGAAACTGAGAGACAAAGGAAAAGAGAGAGGGGGTGGAGAGGCACAGGAGGATGAAAAATTGAGGGCAAATGAATAGTAAGAGTGGATGGAAAGAGGGAGATGGGAAAGAACAGAAAGATGAGAAAAATAAGAAAAATATGGCAAAAGCAGTTGAAGAAGAAGAAGAAGAAGAAGAAGAAGAAGAAGAAGAAGAAGAAGAAATGGAAGTGACATGGAGAGATGAAAAAAGTAAAAGAGAAGAAAACAGAGCAAAGGAAATTAAATAATAGTGTGTGTGTGTGTGTGTGAGACAGAGAGAGAGAGAGAGAGAGAGAGAGAGAGAGAGACAGAGAGAGACAGAGAGAGAGAGAGAGAGAGAGAGATCAACACAACATGAAAATCAATAGTAGTTTAGAAAGCGACTCATCTCTAATGAGTGGAGCCGAAGATAATTTACTTTGAATTATCGGCCCATTTATCAGGTCAATCCTGGACATTTTAGAGTCACCCTGCCGTCTGAGTGTGTGTGTGTGTGTGTATGTGTGTGTGTGTGTGTGTGTGTGTGAGAGACAGAGCTGAGGGAGAACAGAAGACATCACTCGTGTTTTAAAGCATATGGCATATATCTAAACGTGTAAATATTTATTTGTTTTTGCAAAAAAAAAAAAACATTGACACTGTAGAAAAGTTAACTTCAGACTTCATGTAGGTACGCAGGTATTACAGATTAATATTTTTCATTTCCTGCCCGTTTTTAGAGGGTTTTTATTTTTACCCGCCACTTTTCCAGATAAGAATATTTTCTCACTCTGACATGATAAAACAAACACTACATTTAAGAATCACATAAAATATGAATGCATTATTAAGAAAACATGCAGACACAAGGAGAATTTTAGGAGAACATGAAGGTTAGGCAGATAAGAAAGTTAATGACGTAAAGCGTTATGACAGTATACAATCATTTGTTTTGTGTTTAATTGAGCCGTAGTTTGCCTGACAGCATTAGCCTGACACCCAGAGTGCCTCATTGTGTTTGTTGTTGTTCACACTGACTGGAGACACGGGTGACCATGAAAATAGCCGAGGTCTTTAGCGGCGTCTGCCCGATAGATAAATCAGCAGCATGATGTCACAGCTGCTGCCCAATGATTAATACGGCAGTCATCAATTCTCAGAGTAGAAGAGGCTTATAAATACAGTGTGGACAGACAAACAGACTCACCGTGTCCTACTAAAAGACGGTGAAACTAAATGTCTTCTCTCTCTGCCCCCTGCTACGATGATGACAGCATGTTTGTGAAAAATACCTCCAGGCTGACTCAGACAGCAGAATTGCCCTGTGTGTGTGTGTGTGTGTGTGCATGTGTGTGTGTGTGTGTNACTCAGACAGCAGAATTGCCCTGTGTGTGTGTGTGTGTGTGTGCATGTGTGTGTGTGTGTGTGCGTGTGTGTGTGTGTGTTTGCGCCAGTAGGCTGCAGGCCTTTTGTCTGCAAGAAGGTCCTGGGTTCAGAGCCCCATGCTGGTCCTGGGCCTTTCTTTGTGGAGTCTGCATGTTTCCCCATGTGCGGGTTTCTTCTGGGTACTCCGGATTCCCCACCATTACAAACGGGTTTTATGTTAATGCTCCTGCTGTTAGTCTTGACCAAAGACCTAGAGTTGGTCCGCCATGCCACACTACAGCTGCCCACTGCTGCTCGTGGTTAGCATGGGTCAAATGCAGAGGACAAATATTCCCAAGTGTATTTGGAACAAATAAATAAATAAATAAAGGACCATACCACCCATTTTGCATGCTTGAGCCTAATATATTCAATTTTCATACATGTTACTGACAATCATTTCCCAAAGCATACTACTGGAACGGTGAATTAAAAAATTTTTTCTACCTTCCAGACCACCGTTGGTTTCAGTTCATTCTGGTACGCTATTAAAATCAACTTGATACTTGAGACATTTTGGGATAGGTAATCCATCATTGCAAACAAGACGTGTATTCAGGGTTTTTTTTTTTGAAGTTTCACCATTTTAGCGTTTACGCGCAATAAAAAGGGCCGGAGTGAATGTATGTCTCCACCGGGGAATATAGTAAAATTTTAATGACCATGACTTCATAAGGCTGCGTAACTATTAGCAGGCGAAACATAGATTTTTAAGGCGGGTGTATTGCTTGAATATTTGATTTTGAAAGATTAAAACATTTTGCAAAATATCAGGAAAGATGAAATAAGGTTTTATCCATTGGGAAATGATTGTCAGTAACCTTATGTGTATGAAAATTTAATATATAGGCTCAAACATGCAAAATGGGTGGTATGGTCCTTTATGAGTAAAATAAAAAAAAAACTTTTGTGAGTATGTAAGAATGAATTCTAGAGGACGTGCACAACCAATGCTTCAAGCTAATCCAAGATCCACGTGGCATCCGTGTTGTGAAGTCACATGTCTGAGTGGATGTGTTGTGAGAGGAGTGTGGATTCAAAGCTTCGCTGTGGAAGCAGAGAAGCACTTTAACGCTCCTCAGTGTTGATTCTGTTTCCTGATATCTGACTGCAACACCTATCGTTCTGCTGTGCAAAGTGTATCGTTTGATTTATTTTACCGGTATCTCTTATGCTGTATTATATNTATCGTTCTGCTGTGCAAAGTGTATCGTTTGATTTATTTTACCGGTATCTCTTATGCTGTATTATATGGCTCATGCAGGACGTTAAGGTCACGTCCTCTGTGTTTTCCTAGGATTTGGAAGTTTTAGTAATATGTTTTGCAGTTTACAATTGAAAATTATACAATGGTGAGTTTCTTAAAGGTTGATTCCAACATTTTTCAGTCTCGCTGTCTTTAAATTAGACTATTTTGAGTCCAGAAAACAAATGAAACAGAACTATTTGGCATTTCATTTCCAGAATTTTGTTACTGTCAGAGTGCGAAAGAAAACACCTTTGCTGAGTTTGTTGCACCCTGAAACTGGGAAGTTGGAACTCAAAATTACATCATTTACAACCACTGTGCGCTTGAGCTAAACAAAGTGATAGACAGCATGAATGCCTTCATAAAACTTGTTTGCTCTGTTGAACCAAAAGAAGCTACGCTTTAACGTTTATGAGTTATTTGCCTTTTACTCAACCAGCTACTGCATTGCCAATGTTACATGTTCAACCAGTTGCTGTGTCTGTACACTGACTAATTTAAAGAAAATACTTCTAAACGTTCATTATAAAGAAAGAAATTACTGTTTGCGGTGTTAGCAGCCATGTTGAAATGTCAATACTGAACTCGGGGTTGGGAAAGCTTGTCTAACTTTCTGAGTGGAGGGGGTAGGGGGGTGTTTTCTTTCTTTTCCCGGTCGGAAATCAGAAATTCCGAGTTCCGAGTTTACAACAAATGCAGCATTAGACCATCAATATACTGTATGAAGGGAAACTGTCTTAAAGGATCATAGTATGTTATAGTATGAGTATAGTATGCTTTGAGAAATGATTGTGGGTAATGTTATGTGTATGAAAATTGAATATATTAAGCTCAAACATGCAAAATGGTCCTTTAACATCAATAATAAGAATTATAATAATATAAAATATAAGTAAATGGCTCAATTAATAAAATACCCAAAATGTATTAAAAAACTGATTATTTTCAGGTGTCAGGTCCAGCTCATCATCATCAGCATTTCTTTTTGGAAGTGAACTCATGGCCTCTATATTTCTAAAATCTCAGGGTCACGAACATGCTGTCATTATACTCGACTTCAGCTCTATATCCACTGTATGAGCTGGGTTTGATGATTACAAAATGGCATACAGACTCTGCCAAGCGGCTTATAAAGCAAATCCACGGGCTCAATCAATCACAGTCCCTTTCTGTATCTGTCTAAATACAGAATATCTACGTATTTTTTCTGAGTGGTTTATGGCCGACTGGCTCAGTGTTGACAGTTTATTGCATATGCCAAAATTAGTCATAACTGGTGATATGTAGGCCCGATTTTAGGCCCAAAATGATAGCTCTACCTGTGTTGTAAGCGTAAAGAGCATGTTGGCTAGCATGTGTTGATGCGTGAGTTCATTCTGTTGCCAAACAAAGCTGAGACAACGATGACTGAAGCTGCAGAATATAGAAGGAAGAAGTCATCGGCCTGTAAGTGTAAGTTAAGCCTGATGGGTCTGCGTGTCTGATAACATGTCTACTTCCTGCTGCAGAGCGAGACGCAAACCATGCACACACACACACACACTCACACACACAGTGCATGTATATGTGTCTACATAGAACCATGTGCACAAAGTGAAACAATCATTATTCTTCTAAGCGTCAATGTATTTTATAACCAAAACAGACTTTCCAGGCCACCGTGTAAATCCACATCAAAATTAAAACTACCTTATTTATCTACACATCATAAACACAAACACACAAGCAGCCCTTCTCTACTATTTGAGGCTTGTGGTCTCAAACAGTCATCAGTAGCAATAAATCAATAGTAATTAGTAATTAGCACAATATTTCCCCTCTTGTTTTCAAAGAAGAAGGAGATAACGTTACATTTTGTTACTCACTATTTCTGACCGTCCATCCCTGCAGGCGTTCTGGAAGCGGGCTTGTCTCTCCTCATGGGGCCGGTCTCTGAAACCAGTATATTTAATCTGCAACAAACAGAGACAGAAACAACCAAGACATTCATTGCCGTGTACTCAGATGACACTTGTCTGATTTGGAGCAAAAAATACTCCTGTGTACTCCTCTTTTACCACAAATACTGAAACACTTGCCTGCAGTTAGAAGATAAGCCACAGGGATTTTGATTTAAAGCAAGGGGCATCACTTTTTGTTTATTCTCTTCTTGATCATTTATATATTAAAACTAGAAGAAGTAACTATGGTGTTGTTATAAGTTCCTATGAGCGAATAGTAAAGAAATCAACAAATAGACCAGTGTAGAATGCTGATTGTCTTTGTTTAAGGGCCATAATATTCTGTATCCAACTCCCTGATTGATGATAATGCACACTGAGGCTTAGTATAAAACAAATAAAAAAGAGGGAAAACACACACACACACACACACACACACACACACATATGTACACAGGTACATGCACATACCCACATAAACACCCACAATATATGCTCATTCATAAACATGATTAAGGTTTAAAGTGAGGAAATATAAGCAGTGCAAATAAAAAAAAAGGTTTTGGACCTTTATTCCCTCATCTGTAAAATAAATAAATAAATAAAAAATTTAAAAAAACTCCATAATTTTGAAATTTCTTTCAACTGTCAATATTTTAGAATTAGATTAAAAGAGTTAAACGCTTATTGTTAAAAACAACCAACTTTTACTCAGTTGTATACTTTTTGTTCTTCGTGTTAGGAGGTAATTGTGAAAGAAGCAACCTGCCTAAAACAGACACGGAAAGTCAAAAAGGAGTTTCTGTGATGATTATGATCCGTGGATGTTTTTCCACAGTAAAGTCCTGAGTGGGTGAAGATGGAAAGAAGCTCACTGAAAGCCAACGTGCTTCTCTGCTTTACCCAGACTAGATTTCCGCCGTGCAGCAGAAAGGATCCAGTGTGTATGTTTGTGTGTGTGTGTGTGTGTGTGTGTGTGTGTGTGTCTCACCTCACACTCCCTGCTCAACTTGCGNTTGTGTGTGTGTGTGTGTGTGTGTGTGTGTGTGTGTCTCACCTCACACTCCCTGCTCAACTTGCGGAAAAACTCCTCATTCTCAAACTTGCTCCTCTGGTCCGGGACCACCCGCGGCATCTTCACGCTTCACACGGACTCGAACACTCGCCGGCCTGCTGGATGTTTCACTTTTCGTCTTCTTATAATGCTGATCAGAAGAAGTTAAACGTGTTCTTTCCGTCCGTCCCCTCTCACTCACTTCTCTTCCGTGTCTGTGCTTTTTTTCTTCCCTGTGTGGAGTAATGTGCCGAGCTGCTCCCACTCCCACTCCCACTCTCTTATGGCTCCTGCTCCTTTTTATTATGATCTGACTCCTGCGCTCTCCTTCAGCTCCAAATGGCTCTGATTAAAATGACCCACAGCGAGCGCAGTCTGACCGTCTCTCTCTCTCTCTCTCTCTCTCTGCACTACCTGCAACTTTCAAGTGCTCCTCGTGCATTTTAACCCCGCAATTTACACTTTTCATTACGTTTCACCCGCATTGTTTGTTAGTAGTAGTTTCTAAATGATTTTGACTAAACTTGGTGGAAGGGTGGGGCATGGTCTAGGGAAGAACCCAGCACATTTGGATTCAGGGGTGGGTCCAGGAGTTTAAAAAAATGATTTGTTAAAAATTTTATTTTATTAGGATAAACCGCTTGAGATGTATCTTCTCGTTTTCAAGGGGGTCCCAACATACATTAACATTGCGAGACAGTGCATTTTTCATATTTTTTTTCTTTTGCTTTTCCAAAAAATACTACAGCAATCTAAAAACAAAACAAAACAAAAAAAAAAAAANAAAAAAAAAAAAAACAACAACAAACAAAAAATATATCATTAATCCCATGAGAGACTGTCAGCATGTGCAGGTCTGGCAGACTAAGACATGTATCTGAACAGGAGATCCATTTATGGAATTGCTGTACAGTTTGCAAATAGGGCAGAAACACACAGCCACTAATGTGTAGCTGAGATGATACTGATTCAGGCTAATAATATTGATGTATCTTTAATTGTTACAGCGAGATTCAGAAAAATATTTTTTGTTTGTTTTTTAATTGTCGTTTATTTCTCTGTAGGCAAGTTTGTTATTAGACAATTCAAATTTTGTCTAGGCTTGTTAGCCCTTGGTGGAGGTATGAGGTTTAAAGAGTGCCCTTCTAGTTATATTTGTCTTTTATTTGCACTTTTTTCGACGAAACACAGTGAAACATGTTGTCTTGTGAAAATCTTTACATTTCTGTTACGCCTCTTTATTGATTCTAGAAAGAAAGAAAGCAGCCAAAAACCTTTGAAGAAATTACATGAAAAAACAAAAATTCGAGAAAGAAATAGAATCAAATCATGTAAAAAAAAAAGAAAAAAAAAAAGTCAAGAGTAGTTGCGCTAAAACTGTGGTAAATGTACCACCGGTAGTACTTGAAGCGCCCCCTGGTGGTAGACCACATCACTCTGGAAATTTTTGCAGAGAATACATCTATGGTAAATCTCTTATTTTGGCAAACTATTGAAAAATAAATGGGTTTCATTGAGAACTAAATTTTAACATATACTTATTATTCTGCATAAATCAAAATTAGATTTTTTTTTTGTTAAAGATAGCCAAGTCATCAATGCTATCTGGCTCCATTCTACATGGAAATCAATAACTTCTCAAGGTCATAATGTGAACTTCTCAGTTTTAATGCAGTACACACATGCGTGAATACATGTTATTTCTATCAGAATTGGTGTTATGCTCAGAGGTTGGTTCATTGGTACAAAAATTGGTAATTGTTCAAAAACGTTTGGTTCAAAAAGGTTGATTAGTTACCACTGTTCTAGAATGAATGAATGAATGAATGAATGAATGAATGAATNTCAAAAAGGTTGATTAGTTACCACTGTTCTAGAATGAATGAATGAATGAATGAATGAATGAATGAATTGATTCTAGAAAATCTCCACATTTGATAATCATATCCATTCCTTATAATGGAGAATATTTATCATACAGTATAACCAAAACGGAAACCTTCAGATCATTCCTTTAGGGTGTTTACAGAACATGAAGAGATATCACACAAAATGGGAACCCTTAAGGAACATTTTTGTTATGTATGTTGCTATAAGTGCTTGCTACTTTTACAGTGTTTATCTCCATACCAAAATGTTTGACGGTTATAACTTAAACAATAAAAATAAAAACTTGACAATAATACACTATTTTTATTCATGATAGCACAAGTTCATGATCTATGACCCCAAACCATCCCCCCCTTAGCTATAATGTTTTCCAGTTGTTGACAGCGCTTTGGCGGGTTGCNGACCCCAAACCATCCCCCCCTTAGCTATAATGTTTTCCAGTTGTTGACAGCGCTTTGGCGGGTTGCACTCGCACAGTTGTATTTCCAAATTCCGACACTTCCAAAAGCAATTGAAGGCAACAGAGTCTACTTCCTGGCTCCATCGAGTCGCTCTTGTGGCTGTACACCAAAAATACCCCCCTCCCATTCACAATAATAATACTACTACACACGCTACTGAGACTACCACTGCGCATGCGCCTGATCCGGGAGAGAGAGAGAGAAATACTTTTACTGTAAGTTTATCTAACAAAGTAAATCCTACAGTATGATATATTTTTATAATATTCCAAGAGCTATACTTAAACTAAATTCAAGATGACTGCATGAATATAGAGAAAGAGAATAAATAAAGCTATTAGTCTCCTGGAGGAGTATTTTTTATATTTTTCTTTTTCTTTTTTCTTTTTCCTTTCCTGGTGGAGTTTTATAATCTACCACAGAGATCATAATTAAAAACTATGAACAAGAACCTACAAGTTGAAAGTTTGTATGTATGCATGTCTGTGTGTGTGTGTGTGTGTGTGTGTGTCATTCAGTATTTTTTGTTGTTGTGACATGTTTTGTTATTGATTTTCTGGTTGTGCAGCTGTCAGTGCATGATTGAGACTAACTCCTATTATGTTCAGAGCAAAGAGATACATTTCTGCTTTATGACACCATGCATGCATGC
Organism: Lucifuga dentata; assembly: GCA_014773175.1. NCBI lineage: Eukaryota > Metazoa > Chordata > Actinopteri > Ophidiiformes > Bythitidae > Lucifuga > Lucifuga dentata. The sequence continues at coordinate 9,815 of VXCM01000583.1, read as the reverse complement.
TTGCACACACATGCACACACACAAAAACAGTGTTATATTTTTGATAAAAATGTAAACCTTAGAATATTGTTAACAATTGTGATGTGAGGCGGATTGTGATTTAATTGTGATTTAAGGTGGATCACAAAATATTTCCATGGCAGAAATATTATAATTGTTACAATTATCAGCAGAAAAAAATATTCTATTGCATGTCCTTCATCCAAACATAAAACTATTAGTTGTAATTACTTGCATATAAAGCAGTAAAATGTACTCAAGTGTCTAAAGTAAACGTACTCATTGTGAAGAAGTGCAGAGATTAGTTCCACTGTCAGCTGAAAACCTAGTATCTCCAATTTTGTGGATTTTCATGTTGTCAAATGACATGAAGAAGGGAAATGAAGGAAGCAAGGATGAAGAATGATTATACAGTTGAAGTTAAGAAAGAGCCTTTGTGAGCTTTTGTGACTTAATTTACAAAATAACTAGTTACTACAGTTGTCAGATAAATATTGTGGAGTAAAAAGTACAATATTCTTTCCCTGAAGTGGAAGAAAAGCACAAGTGTCATAAAACTGAATTATTCTGGTATGGTGCCATTAATTCAAGCTTGTAGTAAAAGGCAGTAAATGTGTCCAGAACTGTTTGTGCATGAGTGGAGTTTGTAATTGTTTTAATCATTACACTTCCTGACATGTTTTCAGGCCTAAAACAAAGCCTGAAGCTGCAGCAGATGCTCCATGGTCTGTCACAGAAAACGTACTTTTATGACACCCATGTCACTGATTTCCACCTTTTCACATTCAGGCACCCTGATAAACAAACACACACTACACACACACACACACACACACACACACACACACACACACACACACACACACAAACGACTACTTTAAAGAAAACTGTGTGTGCGTTAGCTCCAGTCCAAACTGCGTGAATGATTAGCCACAGTAGCTGGTGACACTGTAAAAGGTTCATTAATTAATAATCACACATTCTGTGGTTGCCATGGTGATTATTTCTGACATGCACTCTGGTCTCATCCTCGTCTCAGCTTTACTTTACTTTAATATAGTTCATTTTAGTTTTAAGCCAATTCTGACATGCTTACTCCTTTTAGAATTGAGCCAAGTGTGAAGTTGATGAATGTAGTTTAGCTCAGATTTTTTAGTTTCGTCTCTGTGATCAGCTTAGTCTGAACTCATTTAGGTTAATGTAGTGCAGGTTAGTTTAGTTTTAGACTTCCAATGAGGCTATTAAACAAATTTTTCCATGCTCGATCAACTTTTCCTCATAACTATAAGTCATTTTTCTGGATGTAACTATTTTTTATTAACTATTAATTATTACCGCCCGCATGATTTTTGTAGCGAGTGTATCTTGTGAACATTTGATGCAAGAATGTGCACAGCAGTCATCTTGTGTATAGTTATGAAAACAATGTCAAGTATAAACCTGGCTTTAGTTTTTAATTTAAATTGTTGTCCAGTTTAATTTTTTATTGAGTCCACTTTCAATCTAGAGATTATTCTTTGACTGAACTCACAAATAGGGCTAAAAACATGCAACAACCACTAAAGTGTCTGAAATTATGTCGATTCAGCAGCATGCAAACAGCTTTGATGTATCTTTAATATGTTTTTTTTTAATGGTAATTTATTTCTCTTTAGGCCAGTATATTATTAGAACAGGATTAATTTTGTTTGGGTTCGTTTGGCCTTGAGAGATATGCTCTCCAATGAGAGATCTTCTATTTAAGAATACAATTTTTCATGCACTGACCAGAGTATTTTTTTGCTTTGATGCTCAGTAAGCAGAAGGTGCCTGGATGATCCTGATAGACACAAAGACACAGTTTTGATGTAGAAATCTGCCCTGTGTGACATGGATTAGTCCTTGTTCCTCCTCATTGCTATTCAAGGACACACACAGAAATATCTCAGCTTTGTTTGGCAGTTTAGAAGATGCTGCTGCTGCTGTGGAAGCAGCCTATTAAATATTTAAAATGCATCAATAACTCAGGAACACAGAAAAGCTAATGATGCTATAGTGACACACAGCTGACTATAGACTGTCTGTGTGTGTGTGTGTGTGTGTGTGTGTGTGTGTGTGTGTGTGTGTGCATACAGAAGCAGAAAACCTGAACAAGCTATTCTCAACTTGTTTCCTTGATGTACTGTATCTAAATAAAAGAGGAAGAGAGCATGAAAGTGAACAAAGTGACGTCTCATCTCTGTGTTTGCCTCAGCATGTGGCTACCTGAGTCTTATCGACTCCTTTTCAATAATGTTCAGACTCACTGTAGGGGAGAAACGAGACGTTTGCAACTTTTTAATGTCTGTAACTCTGCCAGAGAAAACAAGACTGGAAACTCCTACCTGTCTAAGCTGCACAAGAGTTTCTGCTCTCACTGCAAAACTAAAACACTCCAGATGGTAAAAGGAGCAAAATACATCATGCATGAATGGATTTCAGAAAAACTGTCAACACATCATAACTACAGTATATCTTATTCTCTGTGTCGATCTGTTTTTACCATCTCCGTCTTGATACAAGGAATTTTTATCGCCTATTTTAGCAGCATTAGGAGGATCAGATCAATATACAGACACCTTACTGATTTACTGATGAAGGAGCCATGAGAGAAATTAAGCAATCTTTGTTTTTACCGTCTGCCATTGACCTATATAATAAAAAGAGGCAATTAAACTGTCAGGTTCACTATATGCTAGATGTAATCAAACATCCACAGGCACATTATTCACATTGAACAGATAATGCGCTCTAAACAGGTGATTTAATTGAAATTGGAGCAGTAATATTAATATTTTTTAATGGAAAAACATTATTAAATGATTAACAATAACTGCAAGCAGAAAACAACTGGACTAAAATTGTACTACAGCCTTTCACATAACCTCAGATTGACTAGTTTAGTTTTCTTAATCTAAAAAATTCTCATAAAACTGATTTGTAGTTTGGTGAAGAAACCACTATTATGGCAACAGTAAAACCCAAATTTAAACAAAATGAAAGGAAAAACCCAAAGAAAAGATGGCAAACAAACAAAAAACTGGCAAAAAAAACAAACAAACAAACAAAAAAACAAAAAACAAAAAACAGGTAGTCTAGTGGTTCTCAAACTGTGATACGTGTACCACCAGTGCTGCTTGAAGCGCCCCCTGGTGGTATGTCTCTGGAAATTCTCTTTTGCAGAGTAAAACCATTGAAATCTATTGATTTTCTGTTACTGCAGCATATTATTCATAATTAAAGTGGATTTCATTAAGAAATAATTTTTATGTTTAATTAAATTCTTAATTTCAGTACAGCACACCTGAGGTTTTTCTATGATTTTTCTTTGAATTGTTGTCTTTTTGGTGAGTTGGATGTTCTGCTCTTAGATGTTCTGATTTTTCAGAGGATCTACAGATATTCTGCCATGCAGGTGGCTACACAGTTTGATTCAATAGCACAAACAGTAAACACATGGTTAAAGGGAGAAACTGTCTTTACTTAAATTGTATGAAAACTGAGTCAGGTCAACTGGATTCAAGTTTTTAATTCTGAAATGTTTCACCATTCATCCAAATGGCTTCATCAGTCAGAAGTGAATGAACAGAAGGATGTTAAAGAATGTCTTCACTTAACTAAACTGAAGCTGAAATACATCTACACAGTGGCAGACAAAAATCAAATCAAATAAAATCCAATGGGTCAGAGAAGCAAAAAAAAAAAAAAANAAAAAAAAAAAAAAAAAGCAAAACAACAACAACAACAAAAAAAAGGGCAGAAGAAAAAAACAGACTGGTATGCAGGGAAACAAGAAGATGGCCTGAACTGTTGAGAACAATGTAGATAACGCTGCATCAGTAGAAAGGGAAGTGGTTGGTATTTTATTTGTAGTCAGAGGGCTGGTTAGGGAAGTGTGTCAGGTGATTGAGCCGAGAAGGAAAACTGAAAACTAAAGACTGACAGTGGACAGTGGACAGGCAGAGAATTGGAGTCTCATAACAAGCGGGAATACTTGGCTCAGAAAAGTTTGAGAACCAACGCTCAAGATTATTCTTACCCATTTTGGGTTTATGTCCGCTCAAATTCTGCTATGCATCTAATTACAGATTAAAAAATATAGTTATATATATATGTATATATATCTATATCTATATCTATATCTATATCTATATCTATCTATCTATATAGATAGATAGATAGATAGATAGATAGATAGATATACACACACACACACACAAATACAAATAGCTTCACACTCCTATTAAACCCTATGTCCAGTTTTAAGTTTGTTCGTATTTTGTGGAGATTTGCAAACCTGTATATCTTTGGAAAGTATTTACAATTGTCTTGGAGTCTTGAAGTTTTCAAAAATGGGATTTCAAAATAGCAAACGACAAAAGGATATCTCAATAACTCAACTTCTAGATGAGCTTGTGCAGTGGTTCTCAATCTTAATTTTGATTTGTCAGGAGTTGGTGTCTTCCAGATCTTGATTGGCTGAACACACCTGATCTAATCAGGTGTGGGTGAGGAGAAATGGAAAATATTCAGGGCTGTGGTACTTGAGAACCCAGTGGAGTCATTCATCATACAGTCATCATTCTCAAGGCTAAACATCCATTTTCAGGGTCAACAAATCCAATTTTGCAAATTGGAAGCACATGATAAAAGTCTTTGAAATATAGACACAGTAAACATGATAATTATGAGGACTGATTGTGTCTGTGGACCCACTGACACACACAGAAGGCACACACACAGTTAGTTGTTGTTCTCTGATTACATGTCTGAAAATGAACATTAACATCAGTCAGGATAAATAACCAAGAGACCCCATAGTCCACGTGCTAAACTAAAACGTTTAGCATGTGGACTCACCGTGACCCAACTGTGCCAGTCTGGTTACATCACCGACTGAGAATCAACGACCTTCCTCACTCACATACACGTATGCCTGCATCTCCAGAAACCCTGCTCAGCTTCCCTCACACACACACACACACACACACACACACACACACACACACACAGGAGTACAGTACAGAGGACAGGAGACCTGAATCTGTGTGTGTGTATTTATTCCTGGTCAGATGGTGGGATCCCGTGGCTGAGGGACAAATTTGGAATGGCGCATGGTTCAGTATTTTAGTATATCGGTTACCGTGTTACGGTCAGCCAGTCTGTCTCTCTGTCTGTCTGTCTGCCTGTTTGTCTGCCATAGAGATGGGGTGTGTGTATGTGTGTGTGTGTGTGTGTGNATCTCTTTCCTTGTGAGAGCAAAAAAACTTATTTTTAGCATTTCTGTAGTTATTACAATATAGAGATATAAAAATATGCAGCCAGCCTTAAATTCTTTAACAATAAGAATATAAATTCCTCACGCTTGTTCCTCTCGCTTGTTATTTATTCATTGTTAAGCAAATAAAAGATACTGTACTTAAAGGACCATACCATCCATTTTACATGTTTGAGTCTAATATATTCAATTTTCATACTTTTAACGTTACTGACAATCATTTTCCAAAGAATAAAACCATATTTCAGCTTTCCTGATATTTTGCAAAATCTCTAATCTTTCAAAATCAAATATTCAAGTGATACACACCTTAAAAATCAATGTTTCGCCTGCCAATAGTTACGCAAAATTATGAAGTCACGGTCATTTAAATTTTTTGATAAACGCAGGCCATGTTTTGGGACTATATTCCCTGGTGGAGACATACATTCACTTTGCGCTCTTTATTGAGCTTAAACACTAAAATTACAAAACTTCGAAAAAAACTGAATACATGTCTTGTTCATGATGATGGCTTACGTATCCCAAGAACGTTTGAAGTATCAACAAGTTGATTTTAATAGCATACCAGAATGAACTGAAACCAATGCAGCCTCAAGGGGGCACAAGCCTAGATGGAGGCAGATGATTCGCTGTGGTGACCCCTGAAGGGAAAGCCGAAAGGAAAAGAAGAAGACCAGAATGAACTGAAACCAATGGAGGTCTGGAAGGCAGGAAAAAAAAAATTAACTCACCATTCTGGCAGTATGCTTTGGGAAATGATTGTCAATAACATTACGTGTATGAAAATTGAACATAATAGGCTCAAACATGTAAAATGGGTGGTATGATCCTTTAATTCTGACCAACTAAATGTAGGGCAATTTGTCAGAATTACTGTTTTTATAAACTAAGATTTGGAGTTAAATAATTTTATAAATTAGAACCCAAACTGCAAAAATAGCCAGTTAAAAGACTTTTGAAGTCTTTAGTTTCAAAATTTGAGTCTTAAAATTTTTTATTTTCTTCAATTAACCTGCCAATGTACAGTCATGTATGTGAGATGAAATCTTCCTTGCTGAACTTTCTGTTCACCACTAGAGGGCGACACAGTATCCTTCCTTCACCCTGAGAATACGCTACGGCTGCACTCTGCTCCCAAAACAATTGCTTCCTTCCTCTGTTACCGCATAGATGATGCTGACAAGCCAACAAGTTACCATGGCAACCAGAGACCATCACACTTTGAAATAAATACTAGGTCAGCATTATTTGTATCTCTTTTCAATCTTTCTCACTGCTATATTTTGTTATATCTATAAACACAGCTATAACTATAAATGTATTTTATAAAGTCCCCTGTGAGTGGCTGAAAGGTATTTTTCCTCATACTTTAGTTTAACTTAAATATATCAAATGAAATTGCAAAGAAATGGAAATTTATCTGATATATCTGAATTTTTTTTTTCCCTTTAGAAAAAACTATAGGAATGTACATTATTTGAACTAATTTGATTATTTGGAGCCAAAACTTTTTGCCCCACCCCTAAACTTGATATTCAGTAAAGTTTTAGTGAAGTTTTCTTAACTTTCTTTTTAAATAAGTGATAAATAAGTATTTTTAAAAAAGCGGTTTGTATTGGTTTAAAATGGATGTTTCATTAATTATCAGATATTGGCCAGTCATATGGCTGTGACAGAGCTTCCTCCCTATCTAAAATAACATCAAAATCTGCAGTAACATTAGGTTTTACCCACCATTTATTTTTTTCAGGCTTAAAATTGCCTTACCAGTAGTTTGCTACCTTATGTTTAAGTGCTGCTAGGCTGTTTTGGTGGGTCACAAATTAAATAATGTGGGGAAACATTTAAAGTTTTCACATTCATTACAATCACATTAGTCACTGAGTTTGGCAGAATTTCTTACCTGGATAACAAAATAGATCCTATCACATACTAATGGAGGAATGGTTTTACTGTGGATGCTTTCTTTAACTCTGCTAAACACAATGAAAATCTACACCTCCATACAGTAGATACCACTACATGTGACAGCAACCAGAGACTTTTGAGATTTCTCCTCCAGGTTGATGTGAAATGATTAGATGGTCTGAGCTGTGTGTGTGCTCTGCATGCTTCTCTGGAGAGGGGGCGGGGCTCTCTGAGGACGCTACTCTTGTGTGTGCCGATAGCAAATCACATTTTCACACAAGCTTGGTGATGATGATGTATGTGCTCTATTCATAGTCCTTACTTTATCTGTCAAACATGCCGTTTTCTGTAAAACACAATGTTTGATATTTCAAGTTTGTGTGTGTGTGTGTGTGTGTGTGTGNGAGAGAGAGAGAGAGAGAGAGAGAGAGAGAGAGAGAGAGAGAGAGAGAGAGAGACCACACTGAACATGCTCAGTTTTGTAAACAAAGCACAAACTGTATGTCTGAGAATTCTGAGCTGGATGGTATCCTAGCAACAAGGATGGGTGCTGGAGTTCTATAAATATCCTTATAGTGTGTGTCTACATTTAGTTGATATAGACTGTATGAGTATCTATCTATCTATCTATCTATCTATCTATCTATCTATCTATCTATCTATCTATCTATCTATCCTGAGTATTGAGAGGAATGAACAACAGAGCAAAGGAGAATGAAGTGAGAAAGAATCTCTCAACAGATGTGAGAGAGAGAGAGGGAAGAAGGGATGGAGGAAGGGAAGTAAAAGAATGAGATCAACAAGCAGCAGCACATGACATATACAGTGTGGTGTTTGCCTGCTCATTTCAGAATTCAGCCATCTGATGACACTGGGCGTGGTGATGCAGTGCCCGTGTCTCACCACAAGGTGGGTCACCTGTTCTGTGTCAGAGAGAGAGAGAGAGAGAGAGAGAGAGAGAGAGAGAGAGAGAGAGAGAGAACAGGCAGACAGCAGAGAGCAAAAGGGTGAGCTTGATTTAATGCCAGAGGCAGCCCTTTTAATGCTCGGAAGAGGCAACGATAAATGAAGGAGGGAGAGAGGAAGAGAAAAGGGAAAGAAGATGATTTTATATTTTGTGTAATGTCACATCAAAATCTCGCCATACATTCTTAACATTTATAATAATAATAATAATAATACATTTTATTTGTTGGCGCCTTTCATGGCACTCATGGAACACCTTACAGTAAAACTGAAAACAGCAAATAAAAAAACATTTAAAACAATTAAAATAATACAGGATGATAAAACATATGACAGAGTTTATAGAGCATGGGCTAGTTTGAACAGGTACGTTTTAGTCTGCAATTTGAACTGTGTGATGGAGTTCTTTTCTGTTAACTGTTGAGGTTTTGTAAAAGCTGGTTTATGGTTTCATCACTAATGCATTGAGAGTGTACCAGAAATTCTCAAATGCTTCAAAGATAAATCTAATTAGCACAATGCAAACATTTCCATGCTCTTTTTATTCTTACATTAATAATATTCTGCTGTGAGTTTGACAGGCTGAATATTAGGACTTTTACTTACATTTCCAAAGTAGTAGTAGTAGTAACAACATTTCTTGGAGTCAGACTGATCTTCATGCCCCATTTACACCTTGAAAAATGTGATATCTGGATCTTAATCCTCATCTGGATGACATATTTGGATAGATACGTAATCCAGATGAGGAATAACATCAGTAACAATAGCAACCTGAAGGTAGCCAGATTGTGGATTTGATGATCTACTAAATTAATGGCACCCAGACACACTGATGTGCTGAATCATAGTTTCCATAGTTTGATGACTAAAATGCCTAAATGTGAAAGAAGTTTTTGTGATGTGGTCTGTGACTGAAACAGCGATGCCGGTGCTTAAAGTGGACTATTATTATCTCAAAGTGAATGATGTTCACTAATTCTGCTTGATACCTCAGTGTAGACTGCTTAAAAATGATGCAGGGTTATGACAGACCATCAGCATCACACTCCCATCCTCTTCATCCTCTTCCTCCCTCTGTCTTTCCAGCTCACGCCCTCTCATCTATCTAGCCATTACCGTCTTCCTTCATGCTCCTTTTACTCCCAAATCTGTTGGAAATCTCTTTAAAAAGGCAGCGATGTGTGACAGGAAATCCATTTCTGTGTGGTTTTCAGGAAGGTGAAATGAGGTTTGTTCTAAAGTTTTATGCAGTGAATTCCATGTTATATTACAATGAACGCTGCAGTAAAGTTCAGTCATTTAATTGTGCACAGCAAATCATTTTTTACTCACTAACAGGGATTTTGTCAGTTGTCTATTTACCCCATCTAACTTAAATTGGGAAATAGTTTTGATGAATTACATCTGTCTTTAATCTGCAGATTAAATAGTTTTTGCTTTTCTGTGCCCTCAGCAAAATGATTTTTTGAGGTTTTTGCTGCTCTGAGGTGAGAAAAAGTGCATCATACGGAAAAAGCAGCGTGCCATAGGATAACAACAACGCAAAGTGTTGTGTGCTACAAAGTCATCTGGGTGTTCTTCTTCTTCTTTTCCTTTCGGCTTTCCCTTCAGGGGTCACCACAGCGAATCATCTGCCTCC
>VXCM01000582.1:2881-20658 GCA_014773175.1 Lucifuga dentata | reverse complement strand
TGTACCCCAGGGATCGGTCCTTGGCCCTATGCTGTTTTCTATTTACATGCTTCCTCTTGGTGATATAATTTGTAAATATGATGTTCAATTCCATTGCTACGCTGATGACACACGGCTATATGTACCTGTTAAGCCAAATGACCTTTCCCAGCTCCGAAACTTAGAGGCATGTCTTTTAGAAATTAAAAAATGGATGAATATAAACTTTCTGCTGTTAAATGCTGATAAAACTGAACTGTTAGTTGTTAGACCAGCAAAGCATGGGCATTTGTTTGAGAATTTGAGTGTTAACATTGACGACTGTATTATTCCTGAAAGCTCGACCATCAAAAACCTTGGAGTGATTTTTGATTCCCGTTTAACATTCCAGCCTCATATCAAGTCCATCACCAAGACAGCATTTTTTCATCTCAGTAATATTGCTAAGATCCGGCCTATTCTATCATTACGTGATGCTGAAACTTTGATCCATGCATTTGTATCTTCCAGACTTGATTATTGTAATGTACTTCTCTCTGGTCTTCCAAACTATGCTATTAGAAGTCTGCAGCTTGTCCAGAATGCTGCAGCTAGACTCCTGACAAAAACTAGAAAATATGATCATATAACACCCGTTCTGGCCTCTCTTCATTGGCTACCAGTACAAGCTAGAGCTGATTTTAAGGTTCTTCTTTTAACTTATAAGGCCTTGCATGGACTTGCACCACCTTACTTATCTGAGCTACTTACACCATACACACCAGCTCGTCCTCTCCGTTCTCTCGATGCTGCTCTCCTGGTTATTCCTTCAATTAACAAAAAATCGCTTGGCTTTAGAGCATTTGCTTACCGTGCCCCTTATCTCTGGAATACACTACCACTACATGTTAAAGAAGCAAGCTCAGTTGAAATTTTTAAATCAAGGTTGAAAACCCACCTCTATTCATTATTTTACAGCCTACCTTAGATTATTACTTTTTCAAGCATCCTTTTAACTTTGTTCTTTTTAATGTCCTTGTTTTTATTGTAACTTTGCTTTGATCTTTTAAATGTCCCTACTTTTACTATAATTATTCTAATATTGGGGCTTTAGTGTTTTATTGTTGCATGTTTTGTTTTCAATGTTTCCTTTACTGTAAAGTGTATCGGGACCATGATGCATGGTGATTTTGCACTTTAAATAAAATTGATTGATTGATATTGTAGAAGGGATGGTCATTTTCTAGGTAAAACCCTATTGCCCTGGGACTATATTCTGTGGTGGAGACATACATTGTCTTCCATGCAGTCTTCTGTGTTTAATCAGTTAAATAAAGGTACTTGGACAAAAAACTTAATAGACATGTTATTTGCTGTGGTGGGTTATGTATCTCAAGCATGTTTCAAGTCTCTTTAAGTTGATTTTAATAGTGTACTGGAATGAACTGAAACCAATGGCAGTCTGGAAGGTAGGAAAAAATTGTAAAATTAAAATCGTATTAGGTAATGGTTGTCAGTAATGTAACGTGTTTTCAGATTTTATATATTGAAGTCGAAAATGCACAATCGCCGGTATGATCCTTTAAAGAGCTTTGTAGCTAAACTACTGGTTAATGAAAATTCTGAATGGATATTAAGTGTGTGTGTGTGTGTGTGTGTGTGTGTGTGTGTGTGTGTGTGTGTGTGTGTGAACTGTTAAAATGATACATACTGTAGCATCTAGCTGACCTGCACAGACTAATGGTAGAGGGATGATGCAGGTCATTTAAAGTTCCAAAGCTAATCTGTTTATCCTGCGATGCCAAACAGGAAAAAATACATCTGGCATTTGAGTATTACATGTCACATAATGTGGCATGTAAAGGATTAAATATGGTGTTTTATCTGTTTCTCCACAATTATGAGATAGAGTATACTGAGTATTATTCTCTTTATGCAGCATTTCTCCAGAATATTTTAAATTTTTTTCATATGACAAGCCTAAATTAAGCTAATGAAACATCTTATTAAACTCATGTAAATACAGTGTATCAGCAAATCTGAACGTGATGCGGTCATATGTTCATACAGCTAAATTATGAATTTACTGGAAATTATGAATTTCCTGGCAAGTGATACAGTGCTTAATGAAATGCCTTAAAGTCTTATCAGAGAAAAGTGAATGAGTGAAAACCACAGTAAAGGAGGAAGTGTGATATGCCATTTGATGAAATCTGAATTATGCAGATAAGCCTTCTGCTTGATTATGTATCATGTACATGATCACACACACCAGAAGTCTTTTTTTTCCCTCTTTCCTTTAATGTGAAAGCTGTAAAGGTAGGTTGAATCTTATAGATTCAACAAGAGCAAGAGGCTGTCTATTTTTTATGACATCACATGCCATTGGATCACTATGTTTAAGAAAATATGAATATTTCAGGTGGAATGTGAGGAAATGACAAGAAATAGGATGGATAGAACAGATTCTCTCTTGTCTCTTGTGAAGCCAAATATTTGTTCTCCTCACAAACAATACTGAGCATCAATAAAGAAAGTTGAGCCACAAGACCCCAGAGGAACCATTCATTTTAATCCAAAACTACGACAGCACGATAATCAGAGACGTGTGAACAATATGTTGCACTGATTGCCAAAGTCAGCCTGGCAAAATAACAACAATTCTGTATGAAACCCCTGGGAGGAAGAGAGAGATTTTCTGAATCCTAAACAAGAAGCCTCTTAAAGTGCTTATAGGCTATCATACATTAAACACATATGCACTCTTTGAAGACACAGAAAAGACACACAGACACACAGACACACACACACACACACACACTGGAGTCTTTGTTTCTTTATTCTTGCTTCTCTAACAAAAGGAATTGTCTTTTATTTATTTTTATTTTTTTTTTATCATATCAGCCTCCATACTCTCTTCTGAGAATCTTTCACTTCACTCTCTTTCCTGTATTCTCTTCTGGGCCATGGCCATCGTTTGAGATGTTCTATGTCATGGCTTTTCTAATTTTCCATTAATTTCCTTCTATTTTCCTCCTCTCTTCCTGTCTCTTCTACTCCAGCCTCCACTCTAGCCTATTCCACCCTCTGAATTCCTGAGTCATTTTCAGTTTTTCTCCTTTTTCTTCTCTCCTTTCCTCCTCTTATCATTTCAAAGCCTCCTTCATTGTCCTCCTCCTCCTCCTCCTCCTTCTCTTCTCCATCTATGAATATTTTTCTCTCTTCCCATTACCAACTCTTCTCTTCTCTTCTCTTCTCTTCTCTTCTCTTCTCTTCTCTTCTCTTCTCTTCTCTTCTTTCTCTTCTCTTCTCTTCTGTCATTAAGATGCAGTACAGCACTCTGGCTGCTCCTTCAGACCCCAGAGGTATCTTTGAGGATCCACTGAAATAAATGTTGCCGGTAATGGTTCAGCATACACAACAAGAAATATGATGTTGGCAGGGCATTCACAGATGGCTGTAGACAGGGAGAAAATTTACCAGGAGATGGCTTAAAACTTGTTGGCTGAAAAATGTCATCCACCCTTTATTCATAGTGCCTTTTGTGTCTTGTTTTTTAATAAATCCATCACTAACTCCCTCCAACTCCCTTCTACATTTGAACACATTATCAGTTCAGTATTCAGATCATATATCATCTTCTGCCTTCCAAATGCTCATTGACTTTACAAAGTAGTTTTCCCAGTGAAATATTCCACATCAGAATGCTCAATATCACTAGGAGAGGGAGGAAAATATACTTTCACAAATACAGTACATTACTTTGTGTGATATTTCTCATAAAGCAGCCCTGCAGCACTGTAAAAATTCAAGCTTATAGAGTAGAAACTACTAGGCTCATTTTGTTCCATCAGAAGCTATGAGCTCCAAAATCAATAAAGTGCAGTATAGGCATTAATATGCTTCACACTCATCACCTTCTACAAATACATCAACACTGTTACAGAGATGGTCAAAGTCAAACTGTAGCTGGAAGCAACACATTTCTGCTGTAATTGCATTGGGCAATATCTAGTGGTAATAAGTGCAAAGTGTGAGATGGCCAATTTCAGTGTTGCACTGCTGTGTGACGAGGATTTAATTCAGAGTCCACTGACGTAGTACAGTATACTCCATCGTTAAGTCATGGGGGTNTAATATACCAAAATGACAGCCTTACAAATGGTTGAGCGGCCATCATTCATATTGTGGGTGTGCACATTTATTCATGATAATACTTGAAATGGGCAAAGAACAAGCAGATGCTAGAAAAAATGTGGTGCACCGTGTGATTGCAATCAGTCATGTCATCTAACTACTTATAGATGGGTGATGAATTAATGAAAAAAAACAGCAGAAAGTGTTAAGTGTAAAGCACTGGGGCAACACAAGCCAACAGAACTGTTTAAAAGCATCTTGGCAGAGATGGTACAAGTCTATGGAACTCTTGATGATGTTGGTGGAGAATAATACCAAAATCTCCCATAGATGGGTTGGAAGTTGGTAACTACAAAGGCCATAGTATGATTTATATCATTTTCATACTCCTCAAACAATTCATTGACCCTTGTGCCACATAGATAGGGTCTTTGTCATTCTGGAAGAGACCACTGGTATCATGATAGAAATGTGAGGTGAACACTGAGATGTACTGCCCTTCCTGTTCATCACTAAATGAAGGATTGTCTTTAAAAAGAAGTCTCTCTAGTAGAGTTTGGGAGACTTGTACAATCTCTGCCAAGGTGCATTGAAGCTTTTCTGACAGTTCTTACTGACCGAAATCTCATTAAAACAATTAATGTTGATTTTTCATTTAAGTTGTCACTCATTGTGCTTTCGTCTTGTGCTGTTCAATAAAAATACTTAATGATCTGAACAGAAACATGCCTGTCTTTTCTCTCCCTAAACGGTTACAATCCATTAAGTGTCCCTCCCTTTGTCTCTCTCTCTCTCTCTCTCTCTCTCTCTCTCTCTCTCTCTCTCTCTCTCTCTCTCAACACACACTAGTTTGCTTCATCTCCTCCCCTCTCTCACCATTTTTCTCTCTATTTATGTCTCCCTCCTCAGCCCCAGATGTGTTGTATCTCCACTCAAAAGCGTTTTCCTCTTAAGGGATATAATACACAGTTGTTTACACTCTGAAATAACAAAGATTGTCACCATGGATACTCTTCCATCCCATGAACGCTGAGAGGCCCTTTCTGAGTTCTAAAAGGAGCAATTATCTGATGGCATCAAAGACAGGCGACAACATTAAAAAGCAAAGCGGGGGAATTGGGGCCAAGCCATTTACCAGACAGGTGGAGAGCTGCTTTGGATGACCAACCTCAGGCAAGAAACATTCATCCCCTTGGGCCAAAAGACAGCTGCATAAACAAGTTATTCTGTTTGAAATGGAATATATTGTGAAATACAATAAGAAAGACCAACATCTCCAGGTTATAATATACTGTAAGCCAACCATAATACTTCTTGCAATCAGTGGTCAGTCAGAAACAGAGATTGTGCACTGAGTCTTGGATACAACATGGCTTTACTTATTTTAATGCAAAAGAATAAAACCCTTTTCTTCAACTTTTTAAATTTTAAAAGCAAACATTTACTTCTGAATATGAATATGGATGTGCAATATTTTTGTAAAATTAATTATTAGAATCTAAAATGCCAAAACAAGGTGCTATTTCTCAGTTTTTCTCTATAAAATTGTATATAATTATACCTTTAAGTTTTTACATAATGGCCTAGGCTATAAATATTTATAACACTATATTTATGTGCCATCACATGCCTACTTTGTGCAAATAAATAATTAAAAGGCAAGAGACTATCATGCATTTGAACTAAAAATGTAAGTAATGATTTCACTATTATGCTTCTTCTCATGCATGTAAAAAAAAAAAAAAAATTGCCTTAATGTTTGGGAGTTAATCCATATTATGATTAATGTATCTCTCAGGTTTTATAGACACTCTAAACATGTTATACTTTCCTTTATAACATGCATGTGTCAGCCCAATCACACAGCTGATCAGTCTACCTTTGAGTAGCTATACCTTCATGTGTGCTGATATAGACCTGTTAACTGACAACCCCTGATGTGTCGTGTTAATATGGTCCTTTGGGAATGAAAATGATACATGAATGAGCAATAAGCCTGCAGGGTCTTCATCTCTGCAGAGCTGGTGCCTGTACTTTTACTTGTGGATTAAAAAAAAAAAAATTGTTTAAGATGTTCAGTATTATATAAAATATTAGTAGATTTGATATATATATCTAATATTGAACTTACACTGAACCATGAAGGAGTGTGAACAGTTCAACATTGGATCTTCTTGACTTTTTCACTTCATCGTCATGAAATTGATTGCAATGTTTCTTGCCTAGCTATGCTGGCATTTTTATATCATGGGCTGAAAAAACTCAGCAATAATTTAGAGTCCATGGAGATGAAATCTCATTATAACCAAGAGATGTTGATCTTTGACAAAGTTCAACATGAGAAATGAAATGAAAAGCAGTTTCTTTAAGAGTATTTCAGAATCAAAATTATTTGATGGGAATATGTTTAAGTGACACTAGTACAAGAAAAGTACAAGAAAAGGTAAAACTTCACAGAACAGAATACACCATGGATAATAAACTACATCTTTAAAAGTGATAGTTTAGGCATTTAGCAGATACTCTTCTTCCAGCTTCCAGCAAACATCCCACAGGCAGCAACAAGCTGAGTAACCAGGTAAATTTGGTATTAAAAAACAATATCTACAACATTAATGAAGAAGAATAAAATTAGATACTCTCTCCTAATAATGGAGGTCTGCTTGCAGTTTAAAATGGAGAGAGACCCTACAGTTCTGATGTGCCTGATCAGCTCCATTTCTGTGTGTACATCACATGTACATCTCTTTGGGTAAATTATAATGAATGAATAAATGTAAATGCAATGTCAGAACTGTGCTCTTGGTCGCTTTGTATGCTAATGGTATTTTTATTTATTTTTTGATCGATGTAAGTAGTCACTAGGAGTCCGGGAGATAACATGAACATTCCAAGCTTCAGGCTTTGATTGGTAAACAGGATTGTTATGCATGACCATTACAATCCATATGGTTTGAATTCCAATGGTGACTCATGTAGCAGAGTGTACACAGCCTGTATTCTAATGTGGACCATGTTGACTGCTTGTACGCAGTGAAGCAGAAATGGTGCTGTACACTCATCTTTTCAGGAAGGTTGAGGATGAGCCATGTTTTGAGGTGGCAAACCTCGGGCTGATAAGGACCTCTACAGACTGGGCAACGATGGTTTCAGTACAGATGGGGGATTGTGACAGGAAGTTCATGGATGGATGGGGTGACAGAGTGAGAGAGCAGAATTGATCCTTCACTGCTTCACACAGTTACACACCTGGAACCAGTTTCAGCAGTTTTACACTTGGAAACTGCTCAGTATATCCACAGTCCTTTTTTTTTTTTTTTNTTTTTTTTTTTTTTTTGCTGGCCACTGAGGAGCTCTGTTGGAGCAGTTGGGCTTAGGTAACTGGATTGTGTTTATGATAGAAGGGCAAAGGTTGCTTATTTATTTTGTCTATTGAGATTAATGCTGTCAGTATGATCTTTTGGTCACAAACTCACTTCTCTCACTTTTAGGACACCACTGCCCCACCAAAGGACTCCCTGATGAGGAAAATATTGCTCATTCTGCAACATTCAGCATCCAACAGATTCCCAAGCTGTAGCTGCACTGTAGCATGGCAATAACATAGTATGACATTTCAAGCTGTAGATGGATAGATAGAGATTCATCAAAGATTTAAACTGAGATCTAATGATCTCAGTTCATTATTTATAGGCAGACAAGAAAATCTTTGTCATGTTACAAGCTTGTGTGAGGCTGTTAGAACAAATTTGATATTTTGTAAGTTATGTATGTTGTTTTATGTTACCTGTAGATGAAATATTGTTTGGACCTAATGTCTAATGTCTTATGTTTTTACAGTTTGTATTTTATATTGCTATATTGTCATATCAAAGTCAGTAATTAATCAATAAACTACTACTACTACTACTACTACTACTACTACTAAGAAAAGGACACATTACACTGAAAAGTTGGCAGTANTACTACTACTACTACTACTACTACTACTACTAAGAAAAGGACACATTACACTGAAAAGTTGGCAGTATTGAATATCTCATATTTCTGTGCTTGAAAGGTGATATTGTGAGAAGTCTGAAGTTCACAGGGTAGCACCGTCACTGTAGTTTCACAGTCTGGGCAGTGAGTGCCCATGTCATGACAAATAGCATGGTAATACTGTAAATAGTAGAAGTAAGTTTTATTCCTGAATAACTAAGAGGAGTCCTCTGTTGTGGAGGTTACAGGGCTGCAGAGTTAACAGGACTGAATCATTTAGCAGGCAGATAGGTACGGTCATTTTTCATTTGAGCAAAATCAAACTACTGATTCAAGAATGAAATCTGTTGAAAAGATTTAAAGTTGAATCAGTTTTGCTTCAGTGCACTGCAGCAATTTACATCTGTTTTCAAACTGCCACAAGCACAACTCACAAATCTTTTCTCATCTGTAATTGGCTAATTTCATTTTTGCTGTTGGCTCGCTCGCAAACACATTTTAAACACTTACATAAATTATTCATTTAAGGAAGAATTCTACAACCCCAGTAAAACAGAGAATAAAGCCAAAGAAAATGAAATTTAAATGAGACACCTGGAGAAAGAATTACTGCTCATAGGTTAAGCACTGAAGCAAAGCAGGCAGCCAGTGTTCTCTTTATTTGAGCTGGTCTGGAGAACAGGACTGACATGCCTGAACTCTGCTCAGAGGTCTGCTGCCTCTTTGAGCTGGAGATCTGAGAGCACATAATCTTCCCGTGGTGCTTCACAGCGCGACAGAGCTCCTGCTGTGGACTATGTTACAGAAGACTGTCTCAACCTGTAAGGATACGGGAAAAAAATGAGCATCACAACTTGTAGATGATAGAGCACATTAGTTTGATTCAAGTCTTTTTTGAGAAAGATATGTGCTGTTTCTTAGCATTACTTTTATTAGTAGTTTATTCAGTTCTGATACATGCACTTTGATGACTTATTGCTGTTTTTCATCGTCATTTCCTGCTTCTTCCAGATCTGCCTCCCCTTTTCCTTCACCTTTTTCCCTTTTCTGGAAGGTACAATATATCCTACATGTAACTTCACATCATAGAGGATGGGAAAAAATAGTTGATTATAGAAAAAAAAAAAAGCAGTGTAAACTGTGTAGAGAAAAGTAAAGGGAAAATAATGAATTATGTTATATTTGAAAGCCATCTTAATTACCGAATCTTCAGTAAAAAATCTTCATTCAGTCAGTCAGAGAGGTTGTGATTAATGATTAATGCATGTAATTTCCTCCTCATATGGATATATACTGTATAATGCTTGTTCTATACACATGATATATTTTTGGATGTCATGTTCTTGTATTTGGCCATGTAGTGTTGCCTGCAGTTAATATTGCTTTGATTATGCTAGCAGTGGACCAATGCTTTGCTGCTTTGCACTAATCCAGCTGCTCTTTGACTTTTAATCCATGTACAAAAAGATTAATATACTTGTAAAACACACATGCATTATACAAATGCACACGTGCACACATGCGCGCGCACACACACACACACACACACACACACACACACACACACATCTCAGTGCAACTTACCATCTGCCACTACAATGCATCTTCATCGAAACCCCTGCTGTGAATTAGCCTCCAGAAATATCATCCCACCTCTTTCATGTTCATCCTCCTTCTTGTGAGCTAAAACGCATAATGTTAATTTAAAGGACCATATCTGTGATTTTGCATGTTTGATCCCAATAAATACTACCGGCATGCAAGCTAATTACTGCCAACCACTTTCAAAAACATAAAATTGTAATTTTGTTTTTGTGTTATTTTGCCAAATCTTCTTTCAAATCCTTCAAAATCAAATGTCTTTAAAAATCAGTGTTTTGCCATCTAACACTTGTGTATGATTGTAGAAGGCACAGTTATTTTAATTTCTCTGTAAAAGCTGTCTTCTCCTGAGACTATATTTCCTAGCAGACATTTTCTTCCATGTAGCTCTGTGTTGGATTAGTTCAATTAAGTAACTTTGACACATAATATCAGTGTGTTGTTCAGTATGATGGATTACTTATCTCAAGTGTGTTTCAAGACTTTACAAGTTGAGTTTTACAGTGTACTGGAATGAACTGAAACCAGTGGCAGTGTGGAAGATAGGAAAAACAATTTTATTATTTACTGCTCCAGTAGCACGTTTTGGAAAATGATTTGCAGTAATGTAACTTGTATGCGGATATTTTTTGGGCTCAAACATGCAAAATCACTGGTATGGTCCTTTAAGCATGACCAAATGTATAGAATGTGTTTTATACAATACATTCTGGGTTGGATTTTCTGGTTTCCTTCTGAACATAATTTTACTGAAAATATTAAGATTAAAAAAAAAAAAAGCCTATACTTGTTTTTCAAATTTGGATTTAATTTGGTTATGGAAAGCATGAAGGTTAGTCATGTAAATGTGGCTGAAGACTTAGAGTCACAGAGTGAATATAGTTAAATTTTTCCATACATTTCTATGCACACCTAATTAGAACAAGCCATATGTGTAAATGTGTGAGAAGAATTAGGGTGATGATAGTCATCAGCCATGAATTTAGCTTTAATGAACATACTGTAGTGTTTTATATAATGGAGGCATGTGTGAAAGAGTGTCCTTTGATAGTGAAACGTTCTATAGTATTAGATGCGTCTCTCACAAACATGCTATAAAAACACAGGATACATTGCAGATCGCTGTGTATTTAGAGACAGGTTTATAAATAACAGTGCAGGGAAACGATCCATATATGTAAACCTGAACCTCCCTTTGATAAGAAACTGTGAAGTATCTGCCTCAGGAAGCTTTGACTTTCAGAGAGCCCTCAGAGCTGTACTCACACAGTACTCCATACATTTCCAACACATACAGTCACCCTGTGTTGTGTTCTCCAGATAGCATTCCTTACTCACAAGGGATGGCTAATATTCATACTGCAGACATGATAGGAAGAAAAAGAAAAGCTGTGGGTGAAGAAAAAAGTCATTCCATGTCACTTTTTGAGCTACTTCACTCCCTCATAACTATTCCGTTATTCTGTATTATTCCCCACCTCTGTCTTTCAGTCCATGAATATCTGTCTTCCTTACGATTGAACCTCTTTATAGGAATGCCTAAGTTTTTATAAGGACTTTTACTTGAAAGTGCAATCAGCTGCAATCTGTACTCATAATGGGTATATAAGGGGGTGGTAATAAGAAATTAAATCAGCAGGAAATTGATGACTATGTCACCTGGGTTATTTGATGTGGAAAATTGCATATGATTGCATATACCCAAGGGGCTCACATTGCTACATACAACTAAATATACATAATTTGGTTCTCACCCACGTACAAAAACATATGTGCACCACACACATACAAATGCTTACATAGGTTTATTGATATGCTTAGCATATAGAAAGCTCTCAGTCAAATATGCAAGTTTTATTTTTCAAAATAATCCCCTAACTCGACATACTCCTGCCAACAACACTGAGGGGAATTTATCCAAGCTTTTTCTTGATGGTCCAATAAATCCTCCACAGCCAATATGATGGCATCGTCCGAGGTAAGTAGGTGGGTGAGCAGGGAGGTGCCGAACTAGTTCAAAGCCATGACCATGGATAGCAGCCAGGGTTCCAACTCATGTGCAGGTGCATTGTTTGTCCTTCTTGTTGAATTAATAGAGCCTTGAGTGCCTCTGGAGCTTGTAAGTTGTTCTGACTTAGCTTAAGGTAGAAGGACATGTTTCTAGCTGTATTTGTTACTATACAGCTGTTCCAGTAATGTGTCTCATGTCCACGCATGTATTTTAGTCCACCACATCTAGATCCTTTTCCACATTATGGGTGGCCAATATAGCCATAAGAAACTGTGAAGTATAGGATCATATTAGCGGGTTTGCATGTTTAAGTCCAATATAACCTGCAAACAACCCTACAGTACAGTAGCACATACATGAATACATTAGCTCTTCTATCTCATTTGCCACTGCAGGAAGATTTCATTCATTACTCCGTCCTCTCATTTCTACTAATCCCATCTACATCCCGCTCTTCATTCTTCACTCTGCCATTTCCCTGGAATGCTCCTTTAATAAATCTTTCTTCCCATCCATGTGTCAGTCATGTAATTATTTTTCTCTCAGCTGTAATCTTGAATTATGTTTATATTATTTTTTTCCAACTGCATGTCACATTGTATCTTCTCTTCTCTTCTTCAACAGATCAGGGGAATGGGGAGATAGAGCGGACTATGCTCAAATGCTAATGCTGTGGGAGTCCTTTTTCTTACAAATGTGGATGTCAGAGCAAAAGTATAAAACAGTTCCAGGAAAATACCCATGCATTATGCTCCCATTTATTATGTATTACTCTTCTCGGAGTATATGCTTTAAAAATTACACTAGTTATCTATATGGGCTCACTCACACAGCAGGAAATGTGAAAGATATTAAAGTAATATTTTGAAGAGCTCGCTGCCACTTTCTACACTGCATAACTACAGGCATTATATTTTTACTTTAAGGTCAACATAACAGGTACAGTAAATTACTTCTCTTTTGTATCCATCAGACATCAGACAGATCCATCAGAGAATAGTGCCGAAAATCACAATGGTAGTGGATCAGAAAAACTAGCAAACATCTCTGCTATTGTCAGTTTTAAAAAGAAGTTAGACAGTAGATGAGTAAGTACACACAGCCAAAAATTGCTGACTTGTGTAATAAATAAATAGATAAATAAATAAATATGAGATAAATAAGAAATAACAGTGGTTTCATTGACAAAGGGTCAAGATCTTTGGTACCAGCTTGGTTCTTTGTAAAACAAGTAAGCGATGTTGGTGTGTTTGCTGCTGTTGTTGAGTTTCATTCAGAGGTTTGGTGTATTACTGTGATACACAGAAAGACGAAGCTTTTGATGAACTACAACTGAAGTGACCAGTGATTCTCATCACTTCTGACTTAGAAGTTTGAACTATCGTTGTATTGTATATGTACTGTACTATTTTGAAGGTTGAACAGAACTTGACAGCTTTGAAAGACATGGTTTTCTGCCTTTCAGTGACAGACACTTAAAAATCCTTTTGTCCCTGCAGTGGATGTGATTCATGGAGTCTGTAAGCTTTGGCAAAACAGCCTACACCACCATTTGTTGACAGAAAGTGAGTGAAAGACTTTATGCAGCTCTGCCACCAAAGAACAACAAAGTTTCACTTCATTCTTTTCAAGAAATTAAATTGCTTTACGTTTCAAAATCACGTGCACCCTCTAAGCAATTTTATTTTCTGTTACTTTTTCAAATTAGACAGTGCTCTGGTACGGAGTATACGAAGACTCCACTGTCGAGTCCTTCCTCCTCACAACTGTATTAAAATGATTTACTGGCTGAACTGGCATGGCACGATTGTAATGTTGGCTCACAGGCTCGGCTCATCTGATTATTCAGATTGTCAAAGTTCTGCCAAAATCAGAGGGGACGAAGTGGAGACAAGCGTAGCAGTGACAGACAGGGAAGAAGCAAAAAAGTTGTGAAGTATTTTTTTAAACCAGCTTCTCAATCTGTGGGATGAGGTTAACAAGTTTGAGGAAAAATTAAAGGTTCAGTGTAAAGATTTAAACTTTATTCAAAACTGATATTCGATGGAATAATAATAACAGTCATCACATTACCTTTCTGTCTTCTTTTTTGATGTGCTCTCATTAGTTCTTTGGTGTTCTTGTGAAGCAACTCTTGGGCCCTGTTGACACCTTTAAATGTAATCTCTGTATCTGGATAATGACATCCAATGTCATTATACCTTCTGTTAACATGCATTCTTCTCTGGATTCTGCCTACATTGTTATCTTCTCCCGCGGATTACTTCCCTCCCCCGTGCACCTTGCCAGTGGGTGAAGTTGTGCTAGAACATGTATTTGAATTGTTATCAGATGTCAGTAGGCGGGTTGTTATGTGTGTTTCTTCCTTGTGTCTTCTTTTCGTTTTCTTTTTTTTTTTTTTTTNTTTTTTTTTTTTTTTTTACTAATTTTTGTGTGTGGGGGTTGTTGCTATCCATGTTCCAGGTGTAGGTACTATTTACAACAAGCCACAAGCCCTGATTGAAAATGATTTTATTAACAAGAGCGAGCACAACAGATGAGGTGAGGCATGGTGATGTTTTGAACTTGTGGGTGAATTTGATCTCATAAGTGAATCCCAGCAATACAAAATTACATCTGGCTAGTGGTGACTGCTATCCTATCACAACTCAAGCCTAACTGCATATGTTTGTGGTCTGGCTTGAATTGTGACTGGATCTGATTGCATTTTGATCACAACGCATTCTAGGCACATTTACACCTTGCTTTAACACCTTTCATTTTTTCATATCTGAGTAAAATCTCTGGATACAGATCACATGTTAATACAAGGTTAAATGTGGCCTGCCTGAAGTGCTGTGTAAAAGATTTTACATTTGTCCCTCTAACAGCTTGTTGCAAAAACCAAAGGCTGTAACAATTCCAATCAAATCTAAACCATTAGGAAGAATAGTGTGTGTGTGTGTGTGTTAGGGGATGGTACTGCCTTCACCACTTAAGATTTGGGTGGTAATGCCAGCTGTTATTGAACGTTCTTCAGTTGCAGTGGTGGATTTGATCTATAGAGTGATCATACTGTAAATGTAAAAAATAAACCACTTTACCTGCTCCATGAGGTACCATCAATTACTGTCAGCATGTGAAGACAGAATTCCCTTTGGAGCATGAATAAAGTTTCAGCAGGGTGAAGAATGAGGAATTCTGGCATTATGTTCAAATTTATTCAATAACTGCATTATTTTTGCTACAGTTAGAATCACAAAATGAGCAATTCTCTAAGTTAAATGTTCAGCTGTATTATGATTAATAATGACTGCAGGGATAAAGTAAAAAAAAAAAAAAAAAAANAAAAAAAAAAAAAAAAAAAGAATAATGACACAGCATGTTTTCTGTCCATTGCAATGACATGGATGGTATAAAATAGACTGGATAATGTAATCTGGGACTGCCCATTATAAGCCTAATAAGCATTCATCAGCAGGGATGTGCACATAATAGCCTATACACACACACACACACACACACACACACACACACACACACACACAATTTCTGTTGTGTCACCAAACTAAATCCTTATATTTCAATCCAAATCCCAGTCTGAGTAGCAAGGTCATGACTGTGCAGCTTCATCCGCACTCTGAGGCGAGGCAGCATGAAATGTAATAAACTAGTCAAAGTAATTATTAATAGAACTGTAAGATTAAAAGATAACTGATTACAAGTCATTTTAATAGCTTATTCTTAAACATACTAATTCATGCCACTAAAGCTATAAATGACCCTTATCAGCACTGGGAAATGAGACTTAACAGCAATATTGTTATTTGGTAAATGTCTGCACTAATGGTAGTTTTCATAACTAGGTAAAACATTACATTTCAAGATGCATCCTTGAAAGATCCTGGACTTTTCTTGAAATGTCTTTTTTTTATATTTTACACTTTGTACTGCTGTTGGAGACTAACTGCAGTATTACTTTTTCTTTCTTTCTTACTTACCGTCTTTCTTCTGAAGCAAATTAGCCTTTTAACATTAGAACCATGTATTTCTCAGGGGAGGCGAATGCATTTGCCATCAGTGATTTGTTACTTTCTATGTTATACTTTGACATATATTGAGTGTGAGTGTGTTGTGTGTGTGAAGCTAAAACAGACACCCGTATGCTGTCATCAGCCAAACAAAGGAATTGTGACTTTGGAAATTGTTTTGAAATTTGAATCAGATGCATTGATCATATTCACAATCACAGCCATTGGTGAGCCTGAAACTAGGAACCACCTTTGTTGCAATTAAAGTTCTAAGATTTAGCTGTAATTCCTAATATTTACATCCTCTGATTTTGCATAATATTTCAGCACTTTATATCAATATATAGCATTGCTTAAATTCAGAAAATGCTGCAGAGTGACAGTCTTGGAGGAAATTGTTTCTTCCTAAAAATCCAATTACTTCTCTTATTATCATTTTCTGTATGGATATTAGAGTTTCAGTCAGCAGTGTAAACCAATTTGAAATGGCGAGAGGTCTCGATGAAATTGCTGATGTGTGTGGGTAGACACATGGATGGTGTGCTTGAGTGTGTGTGTGTGCGTGAGTGCGTGTGTGCATGAGTGCTTGCATGCATGAGTGTGTTCGTACATGAGTGTGTGTGTGTGTGTGTGTGTGTGTTTGTGCACTGCTCACTACAGTCTTTGCCAGGGACTCTCAGTCAGCTGTGTGGCCTAGTGTGACTCCTCTGACTGCCTGGATGGTTGGTTTGATTATGATCGATAACCAGCCCATCCATGGGCCTTGTGTCATTGCAGAATTTTCTGTAACAGATTAAATATGTGTGTGTGTGTGTGTGTGTGTGTGTGTGTGTGTGTGTGTGTGTGTGTGCGTGCGTGCATGCACAGTAGGTGGGGCTGAGTTGGGGATGGACAAGCCTGTTAAGCTCATCCTCCTTGTGACAGACCCCAGCTCTCATCCTCTCTGCTCTTAAAGTCAACTCATTGCGCTCTCATTTCATACTTGATGGCAAATGGAAAAGGGCAAAGTGTGAGGAATGGAAGAGGAGGGAGGGGAGGAAGAGGTGAAGGAGAGATGCTTTTGGGGAAGAATGGAAGATGAGGAAGGAAGGGAAGGAGAAGCGGGGTCAGGAGGATTCACAGGAGGGCAAATAATAAAAGCTGTAGGGGGTTGAAAGATGAGGAAGATGATGCCAAAAAGGAGAGAGGAAGTTGAAAAGGACAAACGGTTGATTCCTTACTTGTTCTGGTTTTGATGGTATCATTTTGGACTGATAAAATAGACCATATTTTTTTCATTGAGATTGTATTACATTAGAAGAAATTGACAAAAAAAAAAAAAAAAAAAAAAAAAAANAAAAAAGTCCTATTTCACAATGTTAAGATCTCACAATGTCATTTAAAAAAAAAAAAAATCTGGATCTGCCTTTGGATCCAGATTGGCACCAAATTTTAATGGATTCTTCCCTGGGCCATGCCAAACCCTTTCACCAAGCTTAATCAAAATCTCTTTGGAACTTTTCTTTTGTGAACAAACAAACAGATGTGGGTGAAAAGATAGCCTCCTTGGCAGAATAACAAACATGGCAAGGCAACAAAGGTGCTTATGCTATCAACAAAGATTCTCCACTATTGTGCAAAGCTGAAAGGAAAATCATTTTGTTATACTGTATGAATACATACATACAGAAGACAGTTCAATTAGGAAAGATACTATAAATTGTGAAAGAGATTTATTTGATCACGTGACAACTAAAATAGACGTGTTTGCCAGTGATCCTGTCACCTGCATCCATGGAAGAAGCAGCACCAAGGACAGCAAGACCCTGAAGATCCCCCAGGACCATGGAAGTCACTGGTGGTGATGGAGAGGAGGAGAGTGCAAAATGTCAGGTTGCCATGATTGAAAAGACATGCAAGTGGAGCATGTGTAATGCAGAGGTGCGATAGGTTGATGATGAAGATCTGCCCTGGCAGAGGAGCTTTGTGACAGGGGTGAGTGGAGATGGGATTCAGGTGTGTTGACAAAGACAGATGAAGGGGAATGGTTTCATTTGCTCATTTGATTTATTGAGGTCATTTTTTTTTTTTTTTTTCCT
>VXCM01000581.1:185142-206602 GCA_014773175.1 Lucifuga dentata | reverse complement strand
TAGTCAAAAACTCTACTGCCACCTCTCCTAGACACTTCCATACCTCTACAGGTATATCATCAGGAATGACCATGACTTCATAAGTCATGGTCATTTAACTGCGTAACTATTAGCAGGCGAAACAACGATTTTTAAGGTGGGTGTATCGCTTGAATATTTGATTTTGAAAGATTAAGAGATTTTGCACAATATCAGGAAAGCTGAAATATGGTTTTATCCTTTGAGAAATGGTTGTCAGGAATGTAACGTATGAAAATTTAATATATTAGGCTCAAACGTGCAAAATGACGGTATGGTCCTTTAATAATTTAATATTTCTTAATGAATCCCATTTTATTTGTAAATAATTTTATCACAATGCCAGAGCTTCTCTGCAGAAATTTACAGTTACCTGGTGTACCACCAGGAGGAGCTTCAGGTACCATTTGTCATAAAGACCACAGTTTGAGAACCACTCTTTAGTGGTCAAACTGTGGTATGATTACAACAATTGAGAGAGATTTATATAGGGTGAGACAGAGTAGGATTTCAATAAAACAGGATTTTCTTCTCTCCTCTCTGAATCCTACTGGATGTGAATGAAATGTATATTTCCCCTCCCATAAAACAGGGAGAACTGGGAGCATTTTGACTCCTATGTAAATTAAATCAAAGTGTTGATGTTATTCAGTTTGCTGAATGCCATGTCGGAAGGACCCACGGGTCAACAGCCAGAACTGACCCTCCACAAAACATTATGAATTATGTGTGGCATTCGTGTCTTGACACAAAGACGTGCCATGCTGGAGAAACTACAAACACAAAAGGCCTAAACTGAAGCTACTCCACAGTTGGCCAGTGCAGCAGAGCTCAGTATGGAGTGTAGGAAGTGGAAACTGCTTTGCTTCGTTCTCTTTTCAAAAGGCCCCCAGTGAGATGCAGCCTATTAAAAACTCTTTTCATTTGAGCAATCACTTCATGCAGCTAAAATAAAGGGGAATGCTACTTCAGCTATGGGGAGGGAATGAGTATTATTAGGTTGGTTTCATTGCAGCCCAGATTGAATTAAACTAACTGTCAACTTAATTGACTTGGCTTGTCCTGCTTTTCTCCTTTCTACTGAGAAAAGAGCCAAAGACAGAAAGGTTTCCCTGAGAAAAATGAGTGTGAGACACGGTATTGATGTGCACGTGTGTGTTTTTCTGTTTGGTTACATCCTACATATTTCTACAATTTAGGTTTGCAAAACTGTTAACTGTTATTTTAGGTATACAATTTATCTGAGTTTGTGAATTTGAGTTGTAGAAATTAATTATACTTTTGATTGATCTTTAATTGTTATTATTAGATATTACCAAGAAATAAAGCAACTCCATATGCTTTATTTTTAGTTTTAGTCTTTCTATTGCCATTGTTATTCACTACATGTAATAAACAGATTGTATTTGTGTAACACTTTTCAACCTGAGTAGGAGTATTTATAGCCTCTTGTCACCCACACACACACACACACTCACAACAATGTGAAGTGAGACTGCCATGCAAAGTGCTGACCAGCTAATCAGGAATAGTTTGAGGGACTGTGCCTTGCTTAATAACACTTTGATAAACAGTCAAGTGATGCACATGTAACTAAGCAGTACAGGAGACAAATTATTCAATCCGCATCAGGAGCAATTCATTGGCAATCTTTCCTATTTCAGGGTTTATTTCACAGGCTGAAAATATTCACCCAGGAAGCATGTGTTTGGTGCATGGATCACTTCAAAGGGGAAGGTGTTGGTTTCATTTAACCACTTAACATGGCAAGTGTGAAATCAGAGAGTCCTTTAACTCTGAGGAATTAAGACAAGCTGCCCCAGTGAGCCTCATTTCTATCAATTAAAGGATGAGACAGCTCTATCAAGGTGGCCTGCAGGGTCAGGGTTTAAATGCTGTCAGTGCAGATGCTGTCAATGTCCATGTTTGTAATCCAGAGAAGTGCATGTGATGAAAAGGATGCAATCATGCACAATGAACAATGAGGCTTTTGCAAAGGTCAAGGTCAAAACTGAGACATACAAATGTGCAGTTTTTATAAAAGATGCGGTGGTGGTAGCGTGTGTGATTAACAATCAATAACTTGTGTCAAGTCTGGCAATACTCTTGCATTGTGGAGGAAGTAAAAACCAGAGCATCTCCGAGATCCAAAATTACAACAATTCTTCGCTCAGGAGTTAATGAGTATAATCACAGTCTGCTTCTCAAATGACAAAGTAAAACCACGGTTGTGGGTAATATTTTAGCATGCAAATGTTTGTGGCAGAGTTGCATCACAAATATTCAATACATAATATTAAGTTACAGAAATGCTTACAGAGCAAACTCCTCTATTCGTCCTGCTGTATTTATTGGTTTCTTGCTGTTTTATTCTATAGCCAACAGCACAGATTAACCCCGGCTGGAAGGAATCGACAATGATGAATGATCAGTCTTTATCATAGCTAGAACAATAAATGCTGATCCTACCGGCAGCACACTGTGTGTACCAAAACAAAACTGTTGGCTTAAAGTCACACTGTTCTGCTGGAAGAGAACTGCCAAATTTGTGAAGTGAATGGAAGATTTTTACTAATGCCGCAATGCTGTATTCATGCTACACCTTTCTGTGTTATGTCATTTTAATATACCAACACACACACACACACACACATATATACGTATATATATACATATATATATAGCATTAGCCTATCACTACGCTGCTTTCACACAAAATAATGTCAGTAGCAATGTTCTTTTTTTTTTTTTTTTTTTNTTTTTTTTTTTTTTTTTTTGATTTGCAAAGAAAGAAAGTCAGTAGCAATATTCTAATGATAACAGGATGAACCTGAAATGGATATAATATGAATTATTTCTCATGCACTGTTGTAATGGAGCAGTTAAATGTGTGTAGAAAGTTGTTAGACAGACTCATAAATCAACATTAATATTTGCCATCTTATTGGCCAGTTGCTCGGCTAGGCTTTTTTCTGACAGTTGATTGATCAAGCTGGTCAGTGTGGCAGAGTGACACAGGTGCTGTTGAGTGAAGGTGATTAATGGTCCATCATCAAAACAGGTGTGCAGAAAATGCTTGGAAAGTGTGAGCAGCTCTCTTGGAATATTAAAGATATTCTGAATGCATAACACCTCTTTGTAGTTTGCAGAGAATACTACAGGTAAAAATAAATAAACACCTGACTGAAGCATTGAATTATGAAAGCATATTTACAGTCACTTGCAGGATCAGTGCCAAGGGGAAACACCCTGTGCTGTTTCATTTGTCTATCAGTTGGGGGTGAAATCTCCAGAGCCAACGTACTACGAAATACACACACAGATACTTGTATGGCAAATTTCCATTGATGCCAAAAGAAAACTGTGTTTCTGCAATTTGTAAAAAGATCTTATATAAAAGGAAAAATGCATGGAAATACAAGAAATGGACAAAACAACAGTATAAAATGGCATTTAATGCAGTACTGTTGTATGTTTTTTGTTATTTTATTCACCCCCTGTATGTATATCTCAACAATGCATGACATTTTTGTGCAGTAAAATCAAAGAAACGTGTTGCACTGGAAGTAGGATTCAGTGTTCTACATGTTTCTACCTGTGCTGGCAGCCTTTGTCAGGCATCGTAGCCTCCTCTGGTGGGTCTTTCCCCTGTAGTGGATCTGGGCCTGGGCTTTAGAGTTCAGCTGTATGTTGCACACCTGGCACATGGTGGCACTGCTGCTGGTCTGACGGCGCTCTCGCTTAGCCCTGTGCCCTGCTCCTTCCCTCCTCTCCTCTTCGTCGTCTTCCTCTTCTTCCTCCTCCTCCCGTTCTTCCTGAGTCTTGGCAGGAAGGCTGTTGTCCAACCAGTTCTTGGGATTATTCATATCTGGAGGAAGGAAAAGATGAAAAATCTGTCAAAGGTTGACCTCATCAAAAATATTGAGTTTCATGTATATAAGCAGCATAGCCTCCATGTATGTCTTTTCACTCAGAACAGGTGGTGTGTGTTGTTGGATCCTCCACATGGGGGCAACAGAGCAGCATGATTCCATTCAGAGCAAAGGAGTGCTGTCTTTCTTTGTCACTGTTGCTTGAAATTACAGTATTCTTTACACCACCATTACTGAGTTTGAATGTTTCACTGGAATAAAATTTGTGTAAAACAGAAGGATATAAGAGACTTGTAAAGGATGCTTATCACTTGGATTTATCATTCTTTGGCCATTCAGTGTCATAGCATTCAGTGTCAATGGGTACATATTTCAGGTATCCAAACAAAGGTATGAATGTTTTTTTGTTTTTTTAAAGGCCTTTAATTACACATCTGTTAACTGATAAGGGCTCTCTCTGGCAAACATCATAGCGTTACATCAGAGACGTGAACAAACTGCAGATGAGTATCTTGTTCCAGCTTTTCTCGATTTATCAGATAATAAAAGCTGATTCCCAGGGCACACAAAATGACATTTTTCTTTGTGAGAGCACACAGCCGTAATACCTGTAATGGCTGAGCGATTATGGCAGACTGACAGCATAAATCAAGCCGCAGCTCAATGTGAGCTCTGCTATGAAAGTGGAAATGTCACATAAAGTCGAACGGAATTCTTTGTTTTTCTGCTGTTCATATGATAATAGCATCAATTGAATATTCGTGGTTTCGGGCGTATATCCACCACCTGAATCTATTCCCCCCCCCTCTGCCAGAGAAACCACCATTTCTAAAGCTTTTGCTGTTCTGAAAATTCAATTTGGCTGGCAGAGAGATGAAAGTGGAATGGAAATGTGTTCACTGGATTTCAGCTGCCTCCAACAAGTAACACGGACTTCAAAGCTGCACTCCATCGCTGTGATTATTTGAATCATGTTTTAACACAGCCGAGTGATGGAGACATGAGTAACTCAGCTAAAGATAGTGCTGGGCTAAAGGACACATCAGCAGGCCCTGGTGTTTATACAAGTCTATTTTTCATAAAGCACCTATGTACCCAAACAATACAGTGAAGGCCATCATTCAAGGTAACTATACGCAAGTTTAATGCTAATCTGGACAAATGTAGTGCAACGTTAGATACATTCAGCATATGCACTCTAACACTAGGAATTGCCATCTTGTGCTGTTTGAATGCTTGTTGTAAGCTTGGGATTTTTTCCTACTGCTACCTTTGATCCAAGATGACACCAAAATAGCATTAGCCAACCCTACGCTGCTGTCGCACAATATGAAAGCCACTGCTGTATTTACTAGTTTCCAACTTGTAAGTAACAAACACATCATCAATTAAAAGGTTAATGTCTGGGAGTTATATTTTTTCATATATCTGAAAAAATATATCATATATCTGGCTTGGCGCAAGACAAGAGTGTCTAAAAAGCAAATAAGGATTCCTCATATCAACCAGTCCCATCATTCATGACAACTACACCTTGAATGTTAATCCATTAAACTCACACTATTTCCTACCAACTAAGCCTATCAAACTTCTGTACCTCATTGATAACTATTCACTTTGCATGCAAATTACACTCCTCATTAGTCACACTGGCAGCCACCATTTTTAGTGTCCAATGACCTGAAAGTTTGAAATTCAAAACAATGGTGATGTTTCCCATCTCTTTCATCCCACGTGACATAAATTTGGCATTAACCATGCTATTTTGTCCATCACAGAACACCCATGTTCAGGGCTGCAGGGGTATTTTCTATAACTGGGTTGATAGCCTTTTCTGGTACATACTGTGCACCACCGTGAACACCACATTACAACAACCCATGAACTTGCTCCACTCACTCATCTTTATGGGGTCAACTGGATTCGGCCTGACAGCTCAAAAAAAAACACAACTTCTCTGCCCATCTCAGTGGTTGTCATGATTGCATGCTGGACAGATTCATTGCCTACAGGTTGCCTGCTGGAGCAGCTGGTGGTGTGTTCTGTTGGCACTTAGGACTGCAGCCTGGTCTTCTCTGTCCGTCTGACACTTGAAACAGCTGGGCAGAGCCTGGACCTTTGCTACAACCAGACAGCTAAAGACTGGAGCCTGATGCTCCACACAGCAAAGTCTGGCACCTTCACCTGAACTTGCATTTATTTCTAAGTTAGGGTGAAAAGCCTATGGTGAATTTTCTTCTAGCATGATTAGTTTATAGTAAGTTTATAGTACTGTGTGTGTGTGTGTGTGTGTGTGTGTGTGTGTGTGTGTGTGTGTGTGTGTGTGTGTGACATTATGGAGAAAGAACTTAAAGAAAATGAGCTCACAGAAATGAAAGCTCTACCACAGGATGACATTTGTATCTTGTTTGCCAAGTGCAATTAATGAAACTCACTGACAGAATCACTGAGTGTAACTACAGGAATTGCTTTCTTCCACATTCAAAAATATACATCCCCACACACTTTCTCAGTTTTCTTCATTAGTCCAGCCAACCTGCAGTACCCGTTGTGCTGTTGTCTTAGTAATGGCCTCAGCAGCCCTTTAAATACCATCACTCATCAGCCTGTCTGGCTCTTGGTCCATGACCTGGAGAGCCCATATCAGATCCAAGCATTTAAAACACAACTCATAAAGGCTGTTTATATTCTCTATCTCTGTCTGACTGTGTCTCTTGATGCCCTCATAAAGTTTACATTATGCCTATCAGCATGACACAAGGCACAACTAAGTGTGTATGAGTTTGTGTAACAGGTACAGCTTAGTTTATGACATACATTCAGACTCAATTTTTGCTTTACGGTCTATGACAAGCTGCATGGAAATGTAATGTACACAAATACGCCACACTGACAAATACACAACTCTTTACCCCTGCTGAACCTGAACAAAGTCAGAGGACAGTGTTAATCAGCCTTTTACTTTGTAGAATCCAGTAGAAAATCAAGATTTCTTGATTTTCATTTAATTTAGAATATTTTTTTAAAATTTTCTTTCTAGGAAGTTTTAAAGCTTTCTTTCCAAAATCAACAACTTTTTAATCAATGAGGAATTGGCAAAGTTAGCAAATATGGATTGTGTGCATATTATATGTTTTTAATTTCAGGTATGACCTATATCCAATGTCATTAGATGTAGAATGGCTGAGGTTCGCGGTATAAAATATAACCTGCAACAACTGGGAGTTAAATCCTTTAGACTTGTATATTTAACTATAGCATGAGACAATATGAACAGTCATCTGTAACTGTCAGCTATGCCACTAGTTCTTTGTCGATGCACGAAGATCTTTTTAACACTAAGAGGAAAACGTGTGAAGACAGCTAGAGGCAAATACCTAGCAGCAGCAATCATGTCCAGTCCAGCCAGGTGGGTATTGAGCTGACAGGCAGATATAAAACTGGAAATGTGTTCGGCCCGTGTTGCTCAGGCTGCTCTCTCCATCTGTTTGATGCGCTGTCTTAGTGTGTGTTGTGGTGTTCCACATCAGGGCCGCTGACAAATGACGGCTGCTGCAGGAAAAGCTTTGGCACCGTGAACTGTACACGAGCGACTTGGAATAATATCTTGCAACCAGATTATTTCTAAAGACCCTTTGTAAATATTTTGTTTTCTGGTGTTATGCTTCAACAATGATCGCGGGAATTCTAGAAAGAAAAAGTAACAGCTGCTCGGCAAAAATTTCAAGAAAGTTTTGTGGAAGTTCAAGTTTGGAAGAAAAATCATCTGTTATTTAAGACTGTTAAAATAATCAAAGTAGTTTTCAGCCTATCATTGGTCTATATTTTCTCAAGGGGAAATGACATAGCATAGCAAAGCTGTATAAATAGCAGCATTTAATGCCCTGTATATCTATTACACTATAAAGGTTATGGTTATAATGTTTTTGTGCTCCTCACTTATGAATGCCTGTTGAATCCATAATAAAAATCCAATGCAGGGTAGCCTAACAATATATTTCATGGAACTAAGACTGACTTTTTTTGGAAACAAAGC
Organism: Lucifuga dentata; assembly: GCA_014773175.1. Classification (NCBI taxonomy): domain Eukaryota; kingdom Metazoa; phylum Chordata; class Actinopteri; order Ophidiiformes; family Bythitidae; genus Lucifuga; species Lucifuga dentata. The sequence goes on along the minus strand of VXCM01000581.1, from coordinate 198,676 downwards.
CAGAACAAATCCAACAGCACTCCAAATTGTATTCATCTAAGTCCATGACTCCGTTGAGGTAAATATTGCAGTTCTTTCTTTTCTTAGAGCTGGTAGACTTCCTGGAATTAGGCAAGTCTAATCCAGATGTGATAAGATGAACCAAAGCCTTCAGCACTTATGTAAGACAGCTGTTCGTGAAATGTTACAGCACAGGGATGGCACTGCACCAGACACTCGAGCCAGGATGTGTTCCCTCGCCTCAACAGCTGTCATTGCCATTCCATTACGCCAGCAACAAGCACCAACTCTGCCTGACATGGAAAAACTGTACCAGGGAGATGAATATGTAATAATTTCATTGTTTCTTATAATTGTTGGGTATTTGCTGCTTATATTCAACAGTTGTCAGTGGTACAATGTGGCCGGTGAAAGGCCACCCCACATTTTTGCTAATAAACCCTAAAATGTGAATTGTAAAAATGCTTTTTCTGTGATACAAGCAGTATAAAATAAAGATGACAAATAGTTCTTACTAAAGAGAGAAACTAAAGTGAGTATGACTCATCAGGAGGGTTCAGTGAAGTATAAATGCAAAAAATGCAGGCTAAATCACAACTGGAAAAAACACGATATTCACACACAAAGTGGGATGCTCATAAATAACCTATACCGGTCATCCTCAAAATCCAGACTCCGGTCCGGATCCAGACTGAACCACAACTGCCTCNCTATACCGGTCATCCTCAAAATCCAGACTCCGGTCCGGATCCAGACTGAACCACAACTGCCTCCGGACTCTGAGCAAATTATACTTTTCATATTATTATTATTATTATTATTATTATTATTATTATTATTATTTCTATTATCTGCTGGACATCGCTGCAATGCAACGAGTCAGAATTCTCCACTGCAAAGTGAAACCAAATGACTGACTTTAATAAACGGACCTTGCCTTGTTCTTATTGAAAATTTTCTTTATGGACCTTTAAGATTAGTGTAAGATTGGAGTACCCCTGACCTATACACACAAATGCATCACATACAGTATAATGTACCACATAGACATCATGATCCTGCAGCATGAGTGTTTCTTTGTGGGTCAGATCTCTATGATAGGTCATCTGCAAATGTTCTGCTCATATAATGCATGATTCACTCTGTTAGATAAGTAAGTGGGAGCTGTCAAAAGGGTGTATATTTTTAGTCTTCTCCGTTGGTCTTAACTAGCACAGGGAATAGGGCTGAGGTGGTGTGTGTATTGTCATGATTCCATCTACTTCATCTTAGGTCTGCTTGTCTTGTCATTTAAATTTCATTTCAGACCCTATTGTTCCACCTTTGTCCACTAGTCACCCCAAGTCCTTCCTGTCTCTCTTCAGCTGCTTCCATTTTGTCATTTAGTCTAGTTTATGTACACCTGTATTTGCTACTGCTAGTTGCCAGATTGTCTTGTTGTTTTGTACGCTTGCATTCCAGCTTGTCTAGTTTTTGCTCTTAGTGGATTTTTGGTTTTTGCCTGTTAGTCAACCTTGCCTCAGCCTGCTCCCTGTCTGCCGAGTTTGCCTGGTGTTTTTGTCTGCTCGTGTTCTGACTTCTGCCTGTATCTTTTTGAGTTTGGCTTATACCAGTAAACTTGTCGGAATTGATTTATTACCTCTGCTTCAGCTTTTGGGTCCATTTAAATCCTGCAAAAAGCCTCATAGTGTGTATGTATATAAATATATATATATATATATATATATATATTACTACTACTGGCTATCTTTACTATATATACACTTTTCTAATGTTGGCTACTCCATAAACTGATTAATCAAACTGAGAAATTACTAAAGTCTATAATTTCCTGAAGCTTAATGAAATCATAAGTAAACATTTGGGTGCGATCACAATACACGTGAGACCAACTAATTTCAGCAATTTTGATGATCAGAGGTGCAAGTACAATAAATATTGGCACAGAGTAACACAGCCAATCACATCAGTTCCTCTTATCCTCTCAAAAAGCAGCACACAATGGGAGGGTGGGAGCTAAGCTCTAAAATGATGGACTCATGCCCAACAGAAATGCCATTGTGACTGTTTGGCTACCAGCTTTACACCAGCATTAAATTAAAGGCTTGTGTATCACACTTAAGCCTTGAGCTAAAGAAACCAGAGCTGAAATTAAGACCAACTCATTTAACTAAGGCCAAGTCTGAACAGAGCAAAGCAAAGCAAATTGAAGACCAATTTTTTATTTTATTTTTTTTGTTGTTGTGCATGTTTCGTTTTATTCTACAGTTGTTTTTATAATGTATTTATGGTGTGCACCATGCAGGAGCAGCGCTCCTAATCTCGTTGTATTGCTTAGTACAATGATAATAAAGGCGATAAATAAAGACCAAAATGCACAGTGCACAGGATGAGTTTTATGGTTTGCATAGTGTTATAGAGTCGTTCCAGTTGAGTTAATTTGAATTATGCAGTTTTTACATTTTCCTTTTTACATTAGTATTCCAATGCATTAGTCATACAGGGCCTAACAAATCACTGCGACAGTATAGCATGACATACTAATCATTGTAGTCATGTCTGTGACAATAATGGCACACACATACACACACACATACACACATCATACATAGCATGGTGGAGTTCTAGCTATGTCTGCACAATTTGGCATCCATTTTGCAGACATCTCACTGGAACCACCAGATAACACACACACACACACACACACACACACACACACACACACACACACACCACTCTCTGTAGCAGGAGATTAGCTCCAGTGTTAAACAAAGAGGCAGAGCAGGTTTTTGACGTGCCAGCTCTTTGATTAGACCACCGTTATCTGAGGACACACAAGTACACACTGAGGCACATACACGCACATACACTGAAATGCATTTAAACATGCACAAACATACATAAATTGAAGCTTTAAAACAGCATAACAACAGCAGCTAAACTGACTTTGCCAAACATGTTCATTTTACAGTAAATGTGCATGTACATACACAGACACACACACACACACATACGCACACACCTCTTCTAGCTAAGTGGCTGTTTAATCCCAGATGTTTGTGTGTCTAGTGTTAATCACAGTAAAATAGGACGGCCTGATAGGAGGTGGAACAGCCAATCAGCTTGTCATCATCTTTGATGTGTTGAGAGTCTCTGTAGGACCATAAACGGCAACATGAGACACCTTCTAAAACTGCACATATGATCCCCACAGTCTTTCCAGGTATCAGGCAGGCTACTCAGCCAATTAAATAACTATACCTGTTAATTTTAGTTGGTCAACATATAAAAGAACGAACCCTTCATAAGAATATTCAAGTATTCTCCAGTGTGACCATTTTCTCAGTTTCACTTAAACTGACTTCCTTCTTTATTTTAAAATGATGCTCAGAAATTGAACAATCTGAAGATGTCATGTCAGGCTCTGGGAACTTCTGATGGACATTTGTGTCCACTTACAGTATTCACATTTTTACACCACACAATTAATTGAAAAGAAAGAAGTCAATAGATTAATCAATAATAAATAATTAGGATTGTTCCCCTAACAGTTGCTGTGAGAGAATCAACAGGGCAAACAGCATGGTGGGAACAAGGAGAGAATAGTTTGTTTTCCTGCAAGGAGGTGCTTGAAGACGAAACCATAAAAGTTATTCTGCGATATAAAAATACCTGTCTGTTCGTTCTATTGTTGGTCGGTGTCAACTGGAATTCTGCATTGAACCAAAGGCCAAAAATAGATAAACACATTGACACCTAAGCACCATAGAGTTTTCATTTCATCTGACCTACATGTAAAAAGAAGGAATTCAAAAACAGAACATCCAAAGGAAAGCCACGGAAACTACAAAGTCTAGATCCCAGTCTGGTTTAAACCCACAGGTTCGTTTTACTGTGAAACAATGATCTGCCTAAACAGACCAGTTAACCACTCACACAAACACCTGACAGACCACCATGCAGTGATGCCCATGGTCAGGGTTGGCGGTCCATCACATTGCTGTAAACAAAAACGTTATGGTGCATTCATGTGACCCTGACAGGCTTCCATACATTGTGTCTTATGACTTATAACTTATCAGATTTCAGGCAGCTGCTCACTGGACTATTTGATCCTCCCCACCTGCCCTTGTTATTTCATTCATGTGAGTGAATTGCTCTACCACCACGTTTATCAATGACCACCACACATGATATGGGTTAAAATTTGACAATGGAACGGTGTGAGGCAGCAGGTGCCCCAGTTTGACCTGTGACCTTCAATGTGAATGTTTAGAAAGGCTATGGCTTCAGCAACAGAATCATAAGCATGGTTCAGGGGAGGTCAGGCAACTTCTCACTTGACAGAAGAGACAAATCACAATCAAAAGACAAAAATCTACAGTTTTATGACTGTTAAATGATTACTGTGTAATTTGCAGCAATTTGCTAATTCCACTCAAAGTAACTTTATAAATGAAAGCAAATGGAGCCAAGAACAAAAGGCAGCATGGTGTTTTCAACTTGTGAGCGGATTTTACCTCATGAATGCATTCCAGCTGTACACACTGTGTTTACACCAGGCTAGTTTTGTAAGAGATCTGGTCACAATGCAAGCATTTACACCTTGCATTAACATGTAATCTTGGTATTTATTTTAGATAATATATCTAAATAACAAGATTATGTTAATGCAAGGTGTGGTTTCATGATATGAAAAAAGGCCCTTTAAAAAGCAGATTTTGGTAATTGTTTTCCACCACTGACATGCTCTCTCTAAATAGATAGACAAATCATATGTGATGGTATATGTGAGAGGGTTAAATCACGAGAGCCTGCTATATTCTGCACCCAGTGACAGGAGGACATAAAGGATATAAGAGTGGACACCTCATTGTGGCTAAAACCCTTGGTAAGCATCCAGTTCCAAGATAAAAAGGAGCAGAGGGCATGGGATCAAGCCAAGGACAAGAGTGGTTCAGTAGTGCTGACTAGGAGAAGAGAGGAGAGGAGAGGAGCACACAAGAACTAAATGTCGAGTATGAATATGGAAAAAAAAAAAAGTAAGGGAAGACTGTAGAGGAGACAAAAGAGGATATCTAGCAAAAGATGCAGATAGGACAAAAGGACACTGACAGACACACAAGGACAGACACTGAAACAAATTGAGGAGTTAGGGAAATGCAGTAGGTGGACAAACATAAGAGAGGCAGCATGAATGGAAATAAATTATGAGGCAGAATCAGGCTAGGACACCGGGACAAATAGGAGGGCAGGAACATAGGGGGGCTGGAGGGAGTGACCGCACTTCAACCAAGGGCAACAGCAATTGTGGGCATCTGTCATCGGCCATCTGGGGGAGCCCTAAGGCTGCTATAGGGACCAAAGCAAATGTGACCTGTACTTAAATGACAGCAGTGCACTGGAACACTAGTACTGTTCACATACAACCCTGAAAAAGTGAGAATAGTAAAACAGAAAGGTGCCTCAATTGGTGAAACGGACTAGTCATTAAGCTTTAAATGTGACTAAATGCTCATGGTTCCAGGCTAATCCAGGTTGAGGGACATAAAAGAGTGTGGCGAGAAGTGCTAGTAATAATGAGATGGATTAGTAGGACTGCTGAGCTGTTCTCATTCTCTGACAAAGAAATGTGAGCTGTTGAAGGGTTTCAACCCGTATTCAGCTGTATTCCTTCTCTTCCTTTTGAGCTAATCATTTGACCTAAATTCTCTTTGATAATTTCAGATACATGACAACAGTTTTTATTGCAGGAATTAGCAAGAGTATGGCTGGTTTATAGCATGAATTCATACAGCATGTGGCGTAAGATGACGAAAATCTAGAGGTTAGGTTTTCCATGTAATCCTATCCATCCTGCTGTAGACAAGGAAATAAACATACTGTATGGAGAATTCATGTCAAGAAGATTATGGGCCATTTTTTGTAGAAATGAGGAGAAACGCATATGCTGCATCCCAGTGAATAGAAAAGAAAGAAGCTGCAGAATAATTAGTCTAATGAAAGTTTTTGTTTTGTTTTTTTTTTTAAATCAGTGAATCTTTAGATTGAGGTTTTGGCACATACTGTCTTCAGGATCAAACCAAACATCCGAATAAAGGACAAGTGATTCTAATCAATGACCTCACGGGGCAATCAACATGCTCAGAGAACTATAACACAAGGACTTCCTCCACAGCCAATAATTATGTCCATAATTATTAACGTAGACAAGTTGCATCTTAACTTGATTTGTAATTAGATTTTGATGTGTTATTTTTCAAGGATAAAAAGTAACTATGTACATGTACAGTATCTTTGCATCTTTGTATCAAAAATAATTCATCCGGTCCAGCAGAAACTGAAACTAAAATAAATGTCTCCATAAGTCATGTTTTACACCTGAACCATATGCCGTTTGTATAATTTAGACACACTGGCATAGTGAGGAAAACCTCCAAAAGCTATTGAAAACAAGTTGCAGAGCCACACATCACTAAAGAGGTTTCTGAAATACATAAACTTCAGCTACATTTAAAATATATGGGCTATTGAAGTAGATGTCTCCTGCCTTGATGAGAATTCTTTCTGGTTTCTTGTGAACACACAGTACGTTTCAAATTTCAAAGTTTTATTTGTCACATGCAGCCATACAAGTATAACAACACTGGAAATGCGTTTTTTGGTAGGTTCCCAGGTTTCCATATGAATGTAGTCTTTGAGAAATTTGAGCTAAAGAGGACAAAACACAGGTGTGCACAGGTGTGAACAAGTTTACATTTGACTCGGACCTGTGCAGACCTTAAGGGTTAAGTCCATTTCTGCCTGTTTCCTTTGTGCTCCTGACAGCTTTTACAACAGCAACGACACAGATAATGCAGACGAAAGCAGGGACATGTCACACCTCAATCACAGAGACTCAATCTGTTTCCCTCTTTAAGTGCATTTTAGCTCTTCCTTCAATTTCTATTCCAAGTGTTTCTAGAACTTCAGGAAAATGCTAAATACAATTATGCTAATTGTTGTCATGCAGAGCACAAAATACTTCCATTTGCGTGGGAGAACATATGCTTTCCATATGGAGTGATGGCAGAAGGTGGGAGGAGGGAAGCAACGAAGCAAGGATGACTAATGATGATGACTAAGACTTGGGCTCAGGGTACTTTTCTGTTTCGTCTATCTCTCCCTTCAGGTGATAAATGGATATTGTGTGTCGCTGGTGGTGGGACCCCTGTGAAACACCTCCTGATTCTTAATACTCAATGGCATCTTATGAGCAAATAAAAAAACAACAACACAGCATTAAATGCATTACTGTACATGATACAAATAGAGTAATTGTAGTCTAATCTCAGTAACAATCATTTATAATAATCATTCCTGTAATAATAGCATGCTCATCCCCAATAGCCACATAAATTGTTTCAGTTACTTCTACTGAGGTTTCTTAACCACATGGTGAAGAAAGTCAATGTTGTTTTATTTCTGGAGCAAATTATCCTGACATTGACAGGTGATTGCAGATAAGATCATTTCTCTTTCTCTCCCCTATTACCCCTAATCATCCATCCTCTGAATTCTTATCTGTGCTGACTCACATTGGAAACCCGACAGGCTAAATTGGATTGACTTTTAATTAGGTTCATTCCCTAGGTGAAATGGGTTTAATTGCCTGAATTATCTAGCTGATTACTTAAGGTGGTGAGGCAAGCAGAAGCACCTGGATGAGCTCATCCAGCAAACAAAACACTTTGTCAGATACAGTAAATCTTTTGAATCCCATCTTTACTTGTGTTTAATATTAATTATAATCCGGCATCACTTGTGTCCTTCATGCAATCTCCAGATGTTTAATTGTAAATGTTAACTGTCTGCAATCTGAATCTAGTTTAATGGAAACATCTGGTTTCCTAGGTTTTGGCTGTTTTATGCAATACATTCAAGACAAGTGACAGACTAGATGAATAAAAGCAAGTCTGGAAATCCATATAAATAACTCTATCAAAATATAATGAAAAATATAATAATTACTGGTAACCATATGAGGATGAAATATTCAGATGAGTTTTTGAAAAATCTAGCAGATGAGAACTCTGTATACCTGAAGACTAAAATCTTAATCTCTCTCTCTCTCTCTCTCTCTCTCTCTCTCAAATTAAATGCTCCAGTGGGATTTTACATAGTGGCCACATTTTTTCCTCAGATTTCAAGATAATACAGATTATACACAAAGAATCTCTTAACATTGCTTCAGCATTTTGTTATGAATGTCTTTGACACTTTAATCCAAAGTAGGTAAGAGCATTCATTCATTATCCATGTTCGCTATTCCTCGCCAGGGTTACGAGGAGCTGGAGGTTACCCCAGCCTGCAACGAGCAAAATTAATGGTAAATCCTGTGAGAAAAAAATACATCCACACCTATACAAAAATATTTTTGGGGGAACGCTGACAAGAATACAAGATAAAATAGAAACATTCTTAACTACAGGCTCAATATTGATTCAATGCTTTTATGTTTTGTTTTTTTTTTAATGCCTCTAAATGTGTCAAACAAGCAAACAGCAATTAGCTTAGAGGTCAGTTTGATTATGAAAGTAAAATGAACACCAATAATAAATGGGGCGGCATTATACGAATAAAAAAAAGCTGTAACACATAAGAGGAAGAAAGAGATGAAAGAAAAGAGAGTTAGGTGTAATAAATTAACCCGCGCTTGTTTTCTCACACACCGCACACACACACATACACATACACACACACGAGGTGATATACATGTAACCTTTTCAAAATTGTATGTAAAAGAAAAGATCACCTTGAGAAACAGGACGAGGTGAAAACAATTGAGGTCTCGGCTATATTTAGTTGTAGTGATATGATTCCTCATTCACAACTTTCATTCCTTTTCTATCCCACCAGGACCAGACAAAGAAATGACCAAAAATAGCAACAAATAGTCCACAGGCACAAAATCCAGGTTTTTGGAATTTTTGAACAGCAGCAACATTTTGGAACATGGAAATGCATATATTCACTAACTAACACACTACATGACTTGTGGGGACAGTCTATTGACTTCCATTCATTCCCTACAGGCTTACCCCAATCATAACCACAATCTAACTAAACTTTAATCTTACAAATCCTAAATCCTACAATAAAAGTAATACATTTTCTGAGGACTGGTGGATAACTGGAGGGGAGTACCCACAACATGACTATGTGCACAGATTTTTCCATTACAGTAACAAAGATGATCGCTTGGTCACATTAACAAATAATAATGAAACAGAATGACCACTTCATATTTTTCCACGCAAAATCAACAGGATAATCTAACCTAACATCTAACATTTTTTTTACAGCAGGTTTCCACAACTGTATCATCTTTGCTGAAGTTTAAACATTATTTCAGTTTTCTCTTACCACATTGTACAGAAATGTTCTACATTTCACCAATAACAATCTTCAATCAGGTTTAAAAAACCAACAGGGTCTATTTAAGATTCCACCATGGAATCATTCTACTCATGCCTACTGCTACAGGCATGTTACTGTTATAGTTCAAATCAGTATCACACAACTGTCCAGAGGCTCGACTATGCGTCATCAGGGTCCTATCATTCATTCACGATGAAACTGACAGGCACTATTATACAAGCAGCAGCACTATGGCTGCTTCAACTAATAGCCATTTACGTTTGCCTGCTTGGCTGTTCTTTTGTGTTCCAAAGTAGTAACACACCACTTAATGAAGGTACAAAAAGAAAAATTATTTTGATATAATGGACTGCATCAATACTACTTCTGTCACTGTACTGTGATTCTTGCACGTGTAGGTTCACTAGTTTTTCTGCTATGGGTTTTCTTATTTCTTATCTTTCTCATCTTTACTATTTTCCCAGTACAAATAAAATGCATTTAACACAATTATCCTAAGCTTGTTAGAAGATACTGGAGCAGTATATGGATAGATATGATTAGCCTCTTATATATTTGTTGTCTGAGCTTTATCCTTTAATGGTGACCTACACAGCCATGTTCAAAAGAATCATTAAGATGTAAGTTGTCTTGCTAGGATAACTTAAACCTTTACAAGAAGTTTGGCGTCCTCAGGAATCTCCCATAACACCTTCCGACTTCCACCTATGAGGAGTATATTTAGCCAGGACATCGAAAAATATGGATGTGCAGGGTCTTCAAATAGGAAAAGGAAACAAGGCACCATAAGCAACTACAATTTCATTTTGATGTGTCAAATGTGTATCTTCACTATGAAGATACCAATAATCTCTATCAACTCTAAACCAACCATTCATATAGACACAAACTGAATAAAAGCCATGAAAAGAAACCATGGAGGCATCAGAGGACAATTTGTCTGTGGAGGAATATACCTCCTTATAACTCCACCATGCACACAAACGCTGGTATACACACACACACACACACACCACCTGCTGTGTGTGAACCTGTACCCATGTTTCAGCTCCAGGGAATAGCAAGGTAATGGACCATACAAAAATTCAACTTCCTGTACAGCCCTCAAGCTTTTTGTCCAGTTTGTCATTCTGTCCACAGAGAAATATGACAGGGCCTCAAACAGCAACCATCTATTAGTGCTGCTAAGTTACATACATACATCAGGCCTTTTTTTTTTTTTTTTTTTNTTTTTTTTTTTTTTTTTTTTACAGGCATCAAGCAGACAGCGTGAGTGCCCATGCAACAAGGAAACCAGAAGTTTTCCACATACCTAAGAAAAGGCAGATAAATTTATAAATGAAGGTAATAAATGCTTTAATGCATGCAGAAGCAAAATTCCACTTTGAGGTGTTGCTAATCTTGGACTATAACGCTACTAGCAATTTGGAAAAATATTCTTGCAACAGCATGCAGCTGGCATTTGAGAGGTGCCTTCACAGGTGCCTTAAAAAATAATAAATAAAGAGAGAAATCAAGGTGCTCTCTGTGCTCTGTGTTTTCACTTTCTAGGGCCCTGGGCATCAATATTACATGACATGACGAGGGGAGGCCCTTTTTTTACACAGGAGGTGCTTGTGTGTGTGCGCGTGTGTGTGTGTGTGTGTGTGTGTGTGTGAGAGAGAGAGAGAGAGAGAGAGAGAGAGAAGACGCAAACTGCGACTACATATCAAGTCACAGTTTTTATCCTGTTTAATCTCCACATAGATTCAGATTCCTTCACATTAGTCTGGCAACTAATAGTGAAACAGTGAAGCTTCTAAAGTTCGCAGCAATATGAAGCTGATGATCCAACCTCAAGGAAGATGATTTGATCTGTCATGTCATGTAGTGATAAATGAGCTGTGAAAATGACTTGAATCTAACCAAATATGTAATTGAACTGAGTACCTTAAGCTACAGCGCAGCATCGACCGGCACGTGTTGTCACATTTCTTCTATTGATCCGTGGCGGACAGTTTTACATTTTTGTAAAAGATTGTTTTTCCATTCTTGTTTCCATTTAGCAGATTTGTTGGGGGGAAGGGACTTTGCCGAGTAACGATCACAGTTATCAGTCCAAAGGGAGGCTTAAGCTGCCGCTGTGTGACAGAGACTGTCAAACATGTAATGACGCAAACTGAGAGCCATTACATGTTTGATGGGAGACTTGGGCACAAATCCACTTCAGTGTCTAAAGTGACAGGCTGAGAGGGAGAGATGTGGGGAAAAGCAATCTGTTGAGTCCGTTGTGATAAGGTTCCTATTCCACATGTAATGTAGTGATGGAAGCCTTTTTGGGGTCAACTGTGACGTAGCAGTAATTGTGACCACATTGGCCCATTTCAAATTATTATAGATTCTAGATACCATGTAGGATTGTGCATCAGGGTTGTGTATGTCTCAGCATTTCTCTTGACTGTCGCTGTTGCCAAATTATGAATTTTAACAACACAGGCAGAAGTTGCAACAAGATATAGAAAGCTTCCTTCATTTTTAATTTAAAACACATAAAGCATCAAAATTTGAATAAACACGCTTTCACCAAAAAACATCATATCAAAAGATCCATGTTAAAGATGTGAAGTCCAACAGGAGAAATGAAACTCATGAGCAGAGTTTGAGATCATGGGAGGTGGACTGGCCCTGATAAATGTAAGATCAATGGTCCTATAGGTGCCACAGATCAGGTGGAACACTTCATCTGTACCTTTACGAGGGTGGAAAATAACACAGCTACCTGCAGTTGCATACTACAGTGAAAACACCAAATCCTTAGAATTATATAAAACAAAGAACATTTAGGCATTATATGTGTATAATGCCTAAATGTTCTTTGTTTTATTCGTATTTTATTTTCTGAAATAATCAAAAAAAAAAAAAAAANAAAAAAAAAAAAAAAGAAAAATACTGTCAGTGGAATATTAATAAATCACTCCATGGACATGGTATTGATGGTATAGATGGGGTAGAGATGGTATAGATGGTAGATGGTAGAGATTGTATAGATGGTATAGATCAGGGTTTCCCCAACTAGTTTTCTCCAAGGGCCAAATTATGTCAAGCATGCCAAGTCAGGCTGCCGTCGCTTCTCGATGATGTAACTTCCAAGGGGAGTCTAAATTTTAAAATCTCTCTCTGTAATTTGATAGTAGACTAGCAGAGAATTTGATTGATGGGTCAGTGGTCCTATCAGCTTTTACGCAGCCATGGCAATAGGCATGCTTTCCCCATGCATAATATGTGTGTAATATTCCACTGACAGACCAGAGACCATGTGCTCGTCCCTATGTAGCGGTTCACAATGTTTTATAATCGCCATTTCTCAATAAAATGGAGTTATACGAGCCCAACCATGACATTTTATGACCACACAATCCCGAGATAAGTGCGACTAAAGTACAAGTTGTTTTTTTTTTTGGAGAAGTCATCTGAGGTAAGTCATCTGATAGATAGGACCCACGAGCCGCATTTGGCCCGCGGGCTGCCAGTTGGGGATCTCTGGTATAGATGGTATGGTAGATGGTATAGAGATGGCATGGCATATAGGAGGATTTCAGGATCTCATCAACACCTGTGTAAAACTTAATACAAACACTATCCTGGGTGCCATTAGTGCCCTCAAACTCAGAGATCTGAATATGAGGCTTGTGTTAGAAACATAATTTTATTACTAGACATTTAGAATAATAGGTATATAGATGACAAAATGCTCATATTCCTCACACGTCAACAGGAAGTGTTTTGCGGGCGATTGTTCTGTCCTTGGTGGCCTTTATCAGCAGGAACCACGAGTCCACTGACAGTGAAGGGCTGGAGCTCAAGCTGCTGCCATCCCAATCTCGTTCCACATGATTATTCTCAATTTCACAGCTGATGGTTTTTACTGAGACAGATGGCAGCAGCCAAATGCCAAAGTACAGAGGAGAGCACTGTGAGGTGGGGGAGAAAGTTGGAGAGGGAGAGAAGGACAGGCTGGCTATTCAGCTTCATTACCAATGTTTGGGATAGAAGAAAATCTGTGAATGTGACCAGCAGCAGAATGCAGACTGATATGAGCACGGCTTGATCTATACCTGCACCTGACATTAGAACC
>VXCM01000581.1:31756-184802 GCA_014773175.1 Lucifuga dentata | reverse complement strand
CTCCCCACCCAGTATTTGCTAAAATCCTTGTTTCTCAAAAGTGTGACGCGACAAATATGTGCTAACCTTGCTGCCCCCCCAACCCAGCCAAGTTGCAGTTTCAAGCACTGGGAATGGGGTACATGAAGAACACATAATGTGACCTTGGTCAATTCCAAGACAACACTTAGCTTTCATTACTCAAGAGAAATGACTTTAAGGTTATTTTTTTCTTGTGTATAAACCACGAAACAACCTTGTACTACAATATATTTTAGATTTGCTTAAAAGCTATGAGCTCCAGACCTCTCAGGCCATCTATGGATGTTCCATGAATCAAATCAACTCCAGTCATCCTGCCTTCAGTTTTTATTTTCTGCTTGAATAGGCTTGATTCGCTAAGACTCTCTTTCCTTCTAAAGGACAGAATCTTAGCAAAATTTGTCTTGTTTCTATTACCTTTTTTTAATTATTGCATTTGTATTGTATTTTTTAATGTAAAGTAGAACCTTACCAATATATCAATATATTGGCAGGGCAGACATTATCAGTGATACTTATCCCATACATACTGTACAGCATTATCAGCTTATAGTTTGGCAGATATTTAAATAAACTTGCAGTTCATAGTGTTAATATTTTCATAAAATGCAGTTTTACAGATGGTGAAGAGGGATTCTCCATACAAAGACAAAGACCAGTAGATGAAGACCAGTCCTTGCTCTTCTATGTAAGTTTCTTTATATTTGACCTTTATTTTTATTTAATCAAGATTGGCATATTTTGGAGTATTTTGGATTTTACCGTTTAGTATCATATTTTTAAATTATTTCTAACAATTTACAATGAAATTTGTTGTTCAAGTCTTATTGTTATCTTGCATAATGTTTATTATATTTGCTTTAAATGTTGATATTAATAACCTTGGCTTTATTATCAGTCGGGCTCTCATGTAAAGTATATTGAGTTTCCCCTTGTATACAAAATGTGCTAAATACGGTAAATAAAAATAAAACTTTGCCTTGCCTCAGAAAGCTCTTTTTGTGAATTTTCATAAATCTTTGCATTGCTTGGATCGCATCAGACTTGACCAGCTGTGTATGCAACACAATCATACACAGTACTAAAAAAAGTGCAAGCTCCCCCACTCTCACACAGGAGTGCTGGTGAAAATTACAGCGTTACTCTGGGGAGTGGGCAGTAGGCAGCGCGGGATTTGATGAATCAAGGACCTTTTGTTCACAGTGAAAATGAATGCTTGCATGCAGGTAGAGAGAACATTGCTTCGTAGGTGCGATAGCGGCTGGCAGGCAGACAGGCGTCGTTTGGAGCCAGTAAGGTTTAAAGCTGATGCAGAGGAGGAAGGTCACTTGAAGAGGATGCTGAAGGTGATGATGCTGGGTGCTGAAGTGATGAAGGATACTCTACTGGACTTGAGTGGAGGCTGAGTGCACTATATGGTAACACTCACAGTAACGAGAGTGAGAGTCACGATTCCATATGAGTGTAGAAGATATACAACTACACCGAAATGTAACTGAATGAAGTAGCTGCGTGAAAACATGCGTGTACCACTTGGAATGCTTATTTCACAGTTGTTGTTTTTTACTGATATCATTTAAAAAAAAAAAAAAAAANAAAAAAAAAAAAAAAAAAACCTCAGCCAGCAAGGACAGGAAGAAACAGGAAAACCAGAGTAGCGTCTGTTGGGCTGTTTTCAAGCAGAAGCTGGATGAAAAATTCACCAGTGTTTTGTTTTGGTTTTTTGTCAGTGCATAACTGCTAAAGTTTCTTTCTCTTTTCTCTCTTCGTTCTGCTTTCCAGATTCTTCCGGGGAATGCACCAAGGACTCACACACACAAAGAGTAGATGTCTGTCTTCTGCTCACATGCACACGCACACGCACACGCACACACACACACACACACACACACACACACAGTACGAAAATGCATGCACAGGAAAAGCAATGGCCGGTCACACCTTAGCTGAGAATGTTGTAGATACCTGAAGCCCATGAGGTAATTAATTAATTAGATTGTTTGATTCATTAACTTTGACCTTCATCAACAGGATGGCTTTAACTATCAAGAAATCAATTGGCACGCTTGAATAACTTGACATCAATTCAGGGAGTCTAGAATCTAAAATCATGTTTTTCATTTATTTAATTTTGACTCCAAAAAAGCTGCACTACCAAAAATCCTTTACTAGACAGGACTACAATTTTTGGCTTAAGAAAATCTTGACATTTCTGACAAGCCTGTAAACAACAATAACAGCAAAAAGAATGGCAAATCACCATTTTCGAGGCCTTGTTTGTTGTTCACAGGGCGAATCAATGAAAAATATATTTTTTTAAGCATGATTTTTTTTTTATGCTAGTGGCAGGGATCTTCCTTAAGTACAAACACATAGCACAAGTTAAATTTCCACTGATGAAAATTCCAAATTCACAAGTAAGATGGCAATTTTCAGCCTGCATTGACAGTTTTCCCAAAACAAACAAAAAATCATAACGTATCTAAAATGTTAAGTTTTTGTTGTTTTTTGGGTTTTTTTTGTTTGTTTTTTTTTTTTGATGCCGTGACACAAAATCTTGAAAAAAAATTCACAATATGTTACTACTCGGTTCGTAGACTGGATTTAAGGTCAGGACTAGCCTTTGCAGCAGGTTTTCTGCTGTTTTACCATATTTCTGCATGCTAGAAGAAATAATAAAAACCAACAAAATAAATCAAATAAAACATTTAAGATAAATTGGTGTAAGGACTTCTGCTATGCACATCCTCAAACCACTTAAGTGGCAAAAATAAACGATAGAAATAGTGCAGGGGGTATTAAGGAATATTTATGTTTTGTATTTAAAATGATTAGTCTAGAGACCTTACGGTATTAGTTAAATATTGCCATATCTCGGTTTTGTACAAACATATTTGCTGGTTTGTGAGTTCCATTGAATTTTATTTACCCAGCAGCAAAGAGAGATGTTTTAGAAGTATTTCCTCGAGGCGACAGACAAATGACAGCCAGACAGCTTCAACATGGAAGAATTAAAGCCCAAACGTTTGCCTACCGGCGTCCGACGCTTTGGCAGCTCCGGCAGCTCCTCCGGCGTCACCGTCCATCTCCGCCGAGCAGCAGGCGTCTCAGTCCCGCCGTGAGTCCAGATAACCGCGCTGCGTCCGCGCGCGCTGAGCCGCTGCCGCTGGAGCGACGCAGATCCTCAAATCACTGCGCGCGGGGAAGACAGCGAGAAAATAACGGTAAAATAAAGTCTTTCAGCATGAGAAAACAAAGATGGAGCTACAGCGCAGGACGAAACTGTTTCACATATAAAGCCCCCATCTGCTTAAGCAAACAGGAGTAACTTTTTAAAGCTGCACAACGGATGTCTACGCGCAGGGGCGGAACGACATGATAGACGACCCGGGACTTTGACTTAGTCCACCCACCACATAGCAGTTATATTTGAAAATATTAATATCTGAACAATAAAATATTTTAAGATTGAGCAAAAATAGAAAACAACAATGTGTTATATTGCATTGCATTTAGCACTGCTTTTTAATTAAGCTTTGCACTGCAGTTCAATCTGGGGATCAATTTAATTAATTTCAATCAATCAGTCAATCAAACTTTATTCATATAGCACCTTTCATACAAGTAAATGCAACTCAAAGTGCTTCACAGGTGATTGACAAATACACACAAAANTAGCACCTTTCATACAAGTAAATGCAACTCAAAGTGCTTCACAGGTGATTGACAAATACACACAAAACACTGATAACCATTGATTAAAATATACATAAATTTAATAAGATCAAACAAATTAAATATAACATCATAAAACACTACATGAAAGCCAAGCTGAACAGATGAGTTTTAAGTCTGCATTGAAAAATATTAATGTTTTCAGCTCCTCTCAGATCCTCAGGAAGGCTATTCCAATGACTTGGAACATAACGCTAAAAGCTGCATCACCAAATGTTTTAGTTCTGCTCTTTGGGACAGTTAAAAATAAAGTGCAAAAGGATCTGAGAGATCTTACTAGTTCATGAATTGGAAGCACTTCTGATAGATAGTTTGTTGCAAGACCATGCAGTGCCTTAAAAACCAATAAAAGAATCTTAAAATCAATATGAAAACTGACAGGAAGCCAGTGTAAAGACTTTAAAATAGGAGTAATGTGTGCTCTCCTTCTGGTCCTAGTCAGCACTCATACAACAGAATTCTGAATTAATTAATAATTAATTTCACACTGTAACCACACTATAGATTGTTTTATTTGTTTTTACCTTATTTCTTTTTACCTTATCCTATTTTACTCTTGGTTTCTAAATGTTGATTTATTTTGTCCTTAATGCATTTTAAATGTTGCTTTATTTTGTTTGGAATGTCTTTTAAATGTTGTTTTAATGCATTTTGTTTGTGTAAAGCTTTGAATTGCCCTCTGTGTTTGAACTGTGCTATATAAATAAAAATTGCCTTGCCTTGCCTTGAACAAAAACAATTTCAGTTTATTTAATTTGGTAAAGCTAAGACTCATTAGAGCTACAGTCAGGGCCCTATACTCCCAAGTTTTACAAAAATTCTTGCATTATTCAATATTCATGTGACAGCCATGAGCTTGGGTTAGTTTTTGGCTTGTTTTTTATTTATTTGTGACAGCAGACTGATGTGGCTGAATGTGCTCATGAATGAAGATTTTAAGTTGAGCACTGAAAGAATGAATTTCTAGCCAGGTTCATCTTTCTGAAATGGGAAAAGGCCAACTGACCCAACTAACAGGTTGGCATGCATTTTTCTTTTTTTTTTTTTNTTTTTTTTTTTTTTGTTATGAGATGTTGTTATATGCTAGCAGCTGGCTGCAGTTTCTATAATGTTATTGCCACTCAACAAGCTGCTTGTCAGCCCAGTTATTTAGCTTGTTTTTGCAATAGACCTTTCTCACAGCAGACATTTTGAATTGTTATTGAAGACATGGATTCCAGACACAGAAAATGGCACAGAGCCATCCTCAGTGTTTTTAAGTTTCATCTGCTCTGACAAGAGAAAATGGTCTATTGTGAAAGTTGTCCACCAGAAAAACTCCAAAATGCCCAGTCAGCTACCTCTTGTGTGTAGGATGAATTTTTTTCACTAGAAGAACTTGAAAAAATGGAGAAGGTAATGTAGCAGTTCCAATGGCTATTTATTTATTTATTTATTTATTTATTTATTTATTTATTTAGTATATTTTAATCAATTGTAAGTCATAATCCGTTCTTTGTTTTTAACCATGTAAATCGGGTCACATACATAATTGAGGAGTTTATCTTAATGAAAATTCAGCATGCTTTTAGTGTATGTATATACATATACAAAGAGTACTGATGTAAGCCAACCTTTAATGTTATCAGAAAACATTAATAATTTAGATTTAATTCTTGCTTTTTTGCTGTTGAGTGTTTGTACATGAATCAGAAGAGCATACCTTTAAGCTGCCATACCAAAAAGTCCAACAGGACATACGACACACTATACATTAGCAATATAATACACTGTTGTAAATACTTCCCGCTTCTGTTGTCATATGGTTGAAATACAGGCTATAGGTTCCAGAAACTACATCCTGGTATTATATACCTCTTTTGTTCAGTGAAAGTACTGTTTGCATGACCTCACATAAAGTCTGGGGGTCTTTACAGAACAAATTATGGTATTTTAACAGCCTCCATCCAAAGCTAATGTACATCACTGAACACTTCTATTAATAACCTACCACCACATAACAGCTACTTGGAGGAAGATAAATTGGTGAGGGGTCAGAGGAAAATGTTGTCCATGTTGTACCACCCTGACAGGACAAATCCTCTCCACCTTTAGGTTCTGTGTTTGTGCGCTGGGGGCCTATCACCCAGCGCTCATCCCTCAAATCCCACCCCTTACACCCCCTTATTAACATTGTTGGGCTGTGTTCAAAACCAAATGCCTGGAAATGTTTTTGGGCGCATGCTGACATGGGTGTATGCTTGCATGTGCTGCGGCCAGCTTGGTGGCGTGCGTTTGAGTCAGCTGTCAGCTAGATGGTGATGGATGCGCTGTGGAATACTTGGAGTTTGAGCTATGTCCTTCTCATTGAAGTCCTTTGACACCCTAAGTGGCACCAACACACGGCAGTCACCCTAAAAATAAAGGTGCACATGTGCTCCTATGCACATGCGAGCAGAGACCAGGGTGTAAGATAACATGGCTAATCAAGAACGCTTGATGACTCTTCCTTTGTATGTTTGGGATGGTGAATACAAATGAAAACAGACACGAATGCAAGCAACAGAACACATAAAGGATGCAGACACACAATCACACATGCACACAAAACTAGCTCAGATCAGATACTCCCACAATAGTAGAATCAGTAGAATCAGCCTCCTGTTGTTAAGGGTGGATTAGGATATAGGGTTTATCTGGTGGCTCCAGCTCCATGAGGCTTGAGTCCAATCAACATGTTCCCAGCATCAAAGTTAATGCCAGTGCTGGGCTCCATCATCATCTTGAGTGCTTTCATTAGGGCACATTTTATTCTTCTGGTACCTAAATTACCAAGACCTGAATTATCAGCCCTTACATTCAATTTAACCCAGTCACTATGGTAACATTTTTGAGAATACCTATTTATTCTGGCTTTTGCCTTCACATTTGATTGGGATGGCATCGCTTGAAGGATGCAAATGGTTGAGCTAGAATATGGAAGAGAAGAATAGCGCTATTGTAAAACCTGTAGCCAGATAATGATTGCACTTCACTGCTTGGAACGCTGTAATCCTTAGCATGAAAGAGAGGACTACAATATCCAACACAAAATCAGTGGGAAGGGAAAGATTTAAAATGGAACAAAATTGCCATTAAGCAGACTTAATATTTGAGAATATAAATAATAATTAAAGCTACTTAAAAAAGGTTACTTTTTAAAGTTTCCTAAAGTCAAGTTAAATTAATTTGTATTATCCAATACATTCAGTGTCACAGGCTTTATAACTTTAAAGGCCTGCAAGAGCAATGTCTCTTTATAAAATGCCGTAAAATCATTAGCATTAATTAAAAATGGAAGAAACATCATCGAGAGATTCCCTCTCCTTGAATGGCTATGAGTGCAAATAGTGCTGTAGATAAAGACAGTTGTAACAGTAGTGGAAAATACTGTATATAATACAACAAACGAACAATAGGTTCAATAATAATATTGTGTGTTTACTTACTGATGTATCAGCTGATCTTCCATTGTATATTGTGCACAGGGGATGGTTAAGGATCACAATACATTCTGGGTAAGTTTGAGTTTACATCATTGTTGTTTTACTCTTTAGTCCTTAAAGGGTCGATGTCACCAGTCCTCTTGAATTTTCATAGTTATGGAACAGCAGTTAAGATGGTGACAAGGATTCCCGAGAAGTATCAAAGGGAAGGCAAGAAAATATTATGCTGGTTTTTCAGTGATTTGTCAAATAACTATTTACCCACTGGAGTCAGACTGGATTTTTAAAAATGGGTTGGGTCCAGACTCAGGATCATGAAGATTTTCAGAAGAGTCATGTGAAGAGAACCCTCTCACAGCTGCTTCAAAATCTGTGCTATGGCCTTGTTGGACCTAAAAAAAAAAAAAAAAAATCAGAGACAGATTTTAATGAGAAAATAAATGAAATTTCTGCAGTGTGAGTCAAGCACATAACAGTGGTGGTAATTTAAATTAAAAAAAAAAAAAACTGTACAAGAAAACATTTTTCTTCTATCCTGAAAAGACAGTGTGCATTTTCAGCAAAAAACGTCAGATAAAGCTTAATATGGAGCGGAATTCAAATTCTAAAAAGCAATATATTTTCAATTTATTTTGCTGGATTTTATTTTGCTTTATTCTAGCTTCTCTTTTCACCGGCAACCCATCCTGTTGCAGCACTGTTAGATGTTTCATTTTAGATAAGAGTCAATTATTGTAGCCCATCACACATGCTGTCGCTATCAGCAGAAATCTCAGACTGCACCACAGAATGCCGTCTACATAGTGTGTCCCTGTGCCCTTGGTATTTAATGGCATTTCTCCCTGTCCAAGAAAATCAATCAGAATTGAGCTCTGCTGTTGTCAGTTACTGGACAAGATGGCAAAATGATGATTCTGGAAGGTAATTATACTGAGGTTTGAGCTAGATAAGGGGCATGTCTTCCAGATAATTTTCTCTGCCGTTAAATATAAGTTCATACACACTGTTACCTAAATCCCATTTCTATTATTGGTAAATTACTGAAGCATTTATTTGACTGTTTTGTGTTTTTGGACAGGGCTTTTATGCTATAGAAATGGGTCAGCATGAGAGCATTAACTAAAGCAAATCCAAAAATCCTCGTTGTTATGATGACGACACCTTATTCATGCTAGGTTTTGGACAGATTACACGTTTAATTTGTATAATCAATAGCAACAAACATACAACTGGAACAAAATTTGAAAGTGTAAATGTTTATGACGATATTTTTCCCCCAGCACATTTCTTTTTTCTGCAAATCTCCCCCCTAAACACAGTCAATTTAAGTCTAGCTCTCACACCATTATGATTCACAGCAGCACAGAACAAAATGACTTTCTTTTTGGACAGAACATTTCTTGATTGACAGCTCAACAAATGAGAAATCATTTGTGAAAAGAGAAGCTGTCTTCGTCTGAGGTGTGTATGTGTGTGTGTGTGTGTGTGTCTTCAAATGACTTTAAAAAGCTGATTGATGTGTCACGACCACAATAGCAGTTCTGACAGACTGGAGGCTTTAATTCACACTATTTTGAAATAGCGAAAAACATTAACATGGCTGTGGTGTCTTTTCCATCAATTTACATTTTTAGGTAAAGACCAGCAGGCTGGGCTTTTAGCAACCTGCTGCACCTGCCTGTGGAACACAAAGAAACCTTTGAGGCCAAACAGTTTTTCCTGCTCTCTGGGTGAAACACGAAGAGGGTGCATTCATGAGTTTAAAAACTATATTTGTTTAGATTTACCAGTTAGGTCTGCATGTACAAATAATGCATCTGAGAAAGTGACATTATTACTTGTTTGACCAACTGTTTTTTCACGGAGAATTTCCACTGTCTGCTGTAGTCTGTTTTGCCTAATGCTCTGGTTAAATGTTTATAAATCCTTTACAGTCTCAGGAAAGTTACCTAACTAGACTTACAACCTCAAAGTGCTTCAGGCGCCTCCGTTCATCAAAACAAAGTGAACTAATGCATTAACCCCAAAGAACTCGCTTTAAAATGAGCAGCTGAAGAATCAGTTGAGCTCAAATGCTATACATCTGCAAGACCTTTCGCCTCACTTTGCATTTAATGGATTTTTGCATGGTTACTCTCCGTCCACGTTCACAAGTATTCAAGTATGCTCAGAGACACAAGTGCAAAAACTGCACTGTGAAAGAAATTGTTTATGAACATGATTCACCTAAACGCTGCATTTAACTTGCAGCCAAACCAGACACGATATTGCAGTGCTCCACTTGTAAACACATCAGGTTCTATGTATATTTGTATATTTCATCAAGAGAAGCAATACATTTACTGTTATCCACAAAGCCATAACCTTTACTCAGCCATTTTTAAAATAGAATCTAAAGATATACTGATAAATGAATATGGCCATACATATATATATAAAAACC
This sequence comes from Lucifuga dentata, assembly GCA_014773175.1. NCBI lineage: Eukaryota > Metazoa > Chordata > Actinopteri > Ophidiiformes > Bythitidae > Lucifuga > Lucifuga dentata. The sequence continues at coordinate 175,139 of VXCM01000581.1, read as the reverse complement.
TGTCTCTCGAGTCCCTTTTTACTTGTATTATAGAGTGATGTTGCCATCTAGTGGTTGGATTTGTTTACTGAGGCTGTTTCTTTTCTAATCTGTAATGAATTCAGGAGTACTAATGTATATCTTGAAATTATCTTTAAACTACATTAAGAATCAGTCACGCATTTTATATGATGATTCATTAATTGACCCAAACAACACCTGAGAAAAGACTGTGGATGTTGTTTAACAGCGCTGCATAAATAAACTGTACTAAAGCAATAAACAGAAGTACGCCAGTGAACGCAACATACTGAACATACACAGACTCACAACTATCTGCACAACAGATATTATAGTATATGCAGTTTAAATACTTTGCTAGTAATACTACAGATTTCTTCCATTTCTGTTTTTCAGATTACTGCAGTTTTCTTAAATAGCCTAAAGAATGTGTTGTATCACTGACGATGGTGTAAAACTCCTTTATGATCCTGTGTTTTTGAGGTGAGGCAGGAGAACAAGGCACCGCGACACAGAAGACTGGCCCAGAGTAAAACATGTTAATCATGCTATGAATTCTTAGCTCTCATTCAGGGTCAACGGTCAGGAACCTATCCCATCATGCATTGCAACAAAGTCAAGGCCCTGACATATACCAAAAACAGCTGCCCAAAAAAATCATTATGCAGCAACAACTATTATAGTGGATTGTTTTATTGCTTATTAATGCACAGCCCAAAGTTGCTCAATAATGCATCATCTAACTCAGCTCCAATTTATTTTGTTATATAAAATGTCTTCTTACATCGAAGGCATTTATATGACAAATATTTTTCAAATAATAAGGTTGGATACAAACATAGCATATAAATAGATTTACATACTGTTAATGTGCAATTTGAAAACTTTGAACACAACTTAAAGGATCATACTAGTGCCCTTGCATGTTTGAGCCCTATATATACAATCTGCATACACGTCATATAACTGAAAACCATGTATGTGGGATGTAATTCTTTGGCTTAAACATCAAAATCACCAGTATGGTCCTTTAAGAATCTAAAAGCCATGCTAGAGACATCTTGAGGATGAGCTGCCCCTTACAGGAAACAAAGTTAAAAGATCTGGAATGACCTGTGTATGCAACATATATAACATGTAACATACGTGCATATAATTGTTAAGGAAATTGACTTGGGCCGTCACTATAAAATCTTTGAATGACATCATGTACACAGCAAAATACTGAAAATATGGGGAAAAAATATTGAAAATACTGCATGTTATTTATTAGTTTTTGGTTTTATAACTTATTCTCACATTTACCTTAATAGAATGATCAGGCCTCTGGTGTTTCAGGTATCAATACACATTTGTATTTCTTGCAAAATTCAGATGTGCAGCCTAAGAAATCATGAACTGCTGAAGTAAGCAAAGCCTACAGCTGATCAGTATGTCACATCCATGTCCCTAAAAAGCACAAACAAAATGCTGTGATCTAAACTGCAATTAGACAAAATCTCCTTCAAGATCAATGGCTTTGTCATTTGCAATTTGGTTGTGTATTTGTATCTTTCATGATAATGATCAACGTCGGTGTAAATGACAGGAGTAGAAAAGTGAGTGTGTGCATATATACTGTAAATGCCATATATGAACATGCACATTCACAGCACACATGCACGCACACACTTAACGATAGGGACAAAGGCACACAAACTCAGCAACACCCTTCAAAGAGATGATTTAAGACAGAATTAATCAAGTGGTTGAAGATGAACAGGGAGGTAGATAGACAAATGGGTCAAATGGGTGAGGAGAGAAGGTATGAGGGATCTTAATCATTCCCTCTAGCTTATGATTCTGTAATAATCTTCCTTTAATCAAAGAGACTCCAGATAATCTCATCTGTAATCTCAGTTTAAGTGCAGGAGTAGCAAGTGGCTCTGCCCTCTCCAGCTTCTCCAGGCTTTAGCCATGTGCTGTCCTTAAAACCATGTTCAAGGCTTGCTTGCTAAGTTCCATGTTTTGAGTTGCTAGACGCCGCTGCCACAGCACTGTCTGTTGCGGCCCCGGGGTGCTGCTTCTTGGAGGTTCACTCCTGTCCTGGTCCGTCCGCCCTGTCCAGCTCCACCCTCAGGATCATTTTTGGGTAGCTTTTTGGCTACAGGAAAAAACAGAAGGGATCGCTGATGTTAAAACAGACTAAATTTTAAAGCATAAAATACTGGTGACACTATCCTATGGAGGCTGATCATTTTTCTTTTTCCTCTCACAAGACTTTACTTCTTAATTTTATGACATTGTTTTTCTTATTTGTGTTAAATACATCTATAATTTACAATGCTGCCTAAAATATTTATGCAAGAGCAATCAGTGTAGACAGATGTGCACTTGACTCTATGGAATAATGCACTTACCAATAGCCAAGAAAATGTCATTAACATTCATGGCAGTCTTGGCTGAGGTCTCCATGAAGAGCAGATTATTGTCATCAGCATATACTTGCGCCTCCTGAGAATATTATTCACATATGGAGGAGAATATTAGACATCGACTGTACTGATAAATGCAGGAATATTAAAATGTACTAAATTCAGGACAAGGCTTCAAGTGTTTGAAAAGTGGTTCTTTAAAGTGCAGTTTAGATTTATATTTATCTTCATACCTGAATCTCTACGGCTCTCTTGGTTGCAATGTCAGCCTTGTTTCCAGCCAGACCGATCACTATATTGGGATTGGCTTGTCTCTGCAGCTCCTTCACCCAGTTTTTTGCTCGTGCAAAAGTGTCCTGATGAAACAGGCTTATGTGATATTGAGCTTTCCCAGTGTATTCACAGGAAAGCTACATTTAACATTTGTGAAATTTGTGAAAACCTTTTCACTTTTCAGCATCCAACCCCCTGCAAAAAAAAAACAAAAAAAAAAAAAAANAAAAAAAAAAAAAAAACAACTTACTGTGCTGGTGATGTCATAGACCACGATGGCTGCCTGGGCTCCTCTATAGTACATTGGAGCCAAACTGTGGTAGCGCTCTTGACCTGCTGTGTCCCAGATCTCAAACTTGACAGTGACATCATCCAGACAGACAGTCTGAGTGAGGAAGGCAGCTGAGGAGGGTGGGAACACATTACATTACACCAGTGGGATGATAATGCATTGGTATCCAATCTACTTCTCTTTCCTCAAACATTCATCTATGCAGTGAGTTGATGAGCAATTGTAAAAAACAAAAATGACCAAATGTGTGAATTTTTTTTTAACTTAAAATGGATACTACAGATGCAATGCTCCACTCACTAAACTACACCTAAACACAGGACCACAGCATACCCATCAACATATAAATGTGCATGTTTCTCTTCTTTACCTCCAATGGTGCTTTCTAGGCTTTCAGGGAACTGTCCTTTGACAAATTGCAGCACCAGGCTGGACTTGCCCACTGCTGACTCTCCCAGAAGCACCAGTTTGAACTGGCAGATTTTGTTTGGTGCAGCGGTGCCATTAGGCCTGGTTGCTCCTCCATCATATCCCGCCATTGACACAGATCAAGACTGTTATGGATGAGACAGTCTAAATGGAGCTGAAATAACACCTGTCAAGGTCTAGATGGACTGTTACTGGGGACAGCTGAGCCAAGTCCACATGTGCAGGCACTAATGGTGAACAACCTTGTGGAGCCAAGAACCAAATGGGACAGGCAGCGGTAGAGTGGCCCAATCTACCATGAAAATGAGACAAAGGGAATCACTGGACCGATTATAAGGAAAAACACACTTAAGACATTTAAATCTGTCAATATTTTGAAGTAACGCTATTTTTCAAGCTGCCAAACAGCCAACCATTGAGAACACTTACACACAGCAACTTTACACTGGGTAGTTATATTGCTTCAACAGGTTTGTACTGCATTTGCATCATTCCCTTTAAAGTCAATATCACAATGTCATAAACAAGGTTTGATTTTTATATACAAAAGAAAACCAGATGAATAAACGTATTAAAGCTATAAACCTGCTAAACTGACATGTTAACTTACTCTGTAACGACACAAAAACAAAACTATATTAGCTACAATAGCTTCACTGAAATAACGAAGGAACGCTAACTCCAATAAGCTCGGCTAACATAAACATTTACTCATTACTCATTACATTATATTTTATCGTTCTTACCAACTCCAAATCAGAAAATTAATGTTATTCCTCTACCAAAACATAACAAGTCCTAACTTCCGCCTTGTGTACCCAAAACACTTCCTGGATTCATCTATCACCTGATCCAAAGTTACAGCCAATCAAATGTCATCACTTTTACAAAACAGTAAATTTGGTCTTTCAGAATAAAATTAAACTTATGGGGATATCCAAATATACAGGCTAGAAGGAAGTTCTGCTTTAGTCTCAACTGACATATTTTCCCTTAATATCATCCATAACTCACTTCTTAACTGAAAAAGCATCGCGTCTACTCCTCAGGATTTGAGAAATTGGAGAGGGGTTTTATTCTGAAAGGCCCGATTGTACGCTCCACGCGGAAGTAAGCGTCAACATCGCCACACAGAGAGCCCTTTAAAACATTGTTTTGGGGACATTACTGTATAACTATCGAGTATATCATCAACTGGTGGTTTTTTAGGAATTTGGATGTCGTGATTTGATCCAGATAAAATCCCTAAAGGAAGGAGGCAGTTTGAGCCTCCACGGAGCCCCGGCTGGAGGCCGTTCACTGAAGAAATTCGTTGAAGAGAACTTTTTTATTTGTGTCGTTGAGAGTGTAGAATGGAAACAGCGCCATCTAGGGTCCAATGGGGCTAACTGTCATAATAATTTTCTTCACAGAACCATGTACAATTAAGAATAAAGAGCATATCACAATATTCACATTATATTAACATGATATCTATGGAATCATCACACTGTTTATTAAGTCACTTTTAACATTCCATTAGGTGGTGATAAACAGAGAAAACAGCACAGCAGAAGTACTTAAATTTCCAAAGTGAAATATTGCAGATTTGACATTAGTTCACATTATAGCTACATTTTGGTCTGTTTGAGCTTTCCAGTGATCCCACTTTGTTTACTCTCAGACACATGATCATTCTATAAAATATCTATAAACAGAGAAAAAGGCAACATTGCAACAGGTTGCTCTTTGTTATGAGACTACTCAAGTACTTTCTGCAAGAATTCAGACTATTTTATTTAGAAAATGTTTTGAATGACGTTCATTTACACTATTTGTTGCAAAGATCACTTCTATAACAAGTGGCATATGATGTTCCATGGTGATTCATATGGCTGCAATGATTTGCTGTGATGCAATCCTTGACATACCTGTCGGCTGTAAAAATGAAACAAGACAGAAAATAGATAATGATTCTACAAGTCTCAAACAGGTGTTTTTAAGGTTGACACATTGTTAGAACTATAGCTGCATGTTTTAGTGTGATCAGGGTCATGACTTGCATCGAGGACACTGAGGTGGAGAGTATTCTACAATGCTGTTTTAATGTTGATGTAAATATTTTTTTGACTCAGTATATCTTTAAATTTTGAGAAAAAAAAGTACATAATATCATCGCAACAGTGTGTGGTTATCAGTTGCTTTTTAAACAGTACACAGGCTTCAGGGTTTAGTTTATATATATATACACACACACACATTACACCTTACGTTGGTGGAAGCTACTTACTGGGGTCAGAATAAAAGGTGATTTTGGCACAGACGTTATCTGAGCCGCTGCAGGTCCCCACAGAGTTTGAACCCTGCTGATCTTGACGGTAGCACTTCAAAGTTTCCCCTGGAAAAAGAAAGTTTTGGTTTTAATATTTCTAATCAAATTAATGCTTCATTTGCAGTGCTGCAAATTATTCCCCCATACAGCAACATTCATAAGCTTGTGCTCCAGAAATAACCTGGCTATTTTTGAGAAGAGTTGAACTGTATTGTCTGATAGATGGCAGGTGTATTGTGGACCTTGTTATGCTGACTCATCATGGCTGACAACCAGCAGTACCAGAGTCTTCACGTTTTCACAATGCCACATTGATGCACGACAGTCTCTGTATGAAGAAGAAAGTGAATCTGGAGAAGCTAAGCAGATCAGAGCCCAAATTTGCTGGAGTGGTGATGCTCAAAATCTGTGCTGCTACAGCTAACAGTTCTTTTTATGTAATCATTTTATACATAACCCTTAGATCACTGTTGTGCATCCAGTTTATCATTAATTCTGACATTGTCATCTGTCCTTTCCTCCCACCACTGATTTCCAAGAGGATAAAAGCCAAAATGTGTGTATGAGAATTAGACAGTGAGAGTCCATAAGCATACAAACCAGGCATAATTACTGCTGTTGATCATAATATCTTACTTTTTACCTCAGTCACTCATATATTTTGCAATAAGAATATGACTCACCATGGTGATGATGGCTTTAATTGTGCATGTATGATAAAAGCACACTGGAGTCTATATTCTTCTTGGTGTTCTGCTAAAAATGACATATTTTCCTATAATCATGTTTTATTATTAATGTTGTATTGTGTTACTGTCTATTTTCACTTTTTCATGAAGAAGCACACATCTCAGAACACAACAACTTCCACATTCCAAAATAAATGTAATAGGTTGGACTTTAAACACAAATTGGACATTCTGACATAAAACAAACATTGTACAAAGTGTTGCTGATAACAGGAACACCGTGTGTTGAAACTGAGTCAGTGGCAAACACATGAAGAAAGTGAACATGCTGAGTTTCCTGTTTGTGGTGTCTATCTGGACATCTATAGAGCAGATTTAGAAACTATCAAATGTAAATTTTTTTCTACTATTTGTAATTATTTTAATGTAATGCTGGATTTGTTCTCATCATGAATGCTGATTACCTGCTGATAAATTTCTCAATTGGGTAGTTTCATCTGCAGGTTTCCTTTCAATAAATGATCCCTATTATATATTTAATATTGTTGTATTTATATTTAATATCGTCGAAATGAGATCCATAAAAAAAAAAAGGTCTCTGGAAAAAATGACAAACCAGCATTCATTAAATTAAATGTTGGCAAATAGCGGCCAGGCAAACTCTGGCCCTCAAATAAACATTATTTGGCCCTCTGTCAAAAATCTGAAATATTGATTTTAAGGTTACATCAAAACTTAAAAATGTGCTGCCCAAATGTTCAGTGTCACCATCTAGGCAATTGTATTTTTTAGGCTCATTTCACTTTGAGTTTGAGTACACTAGTAACCCCTACTGGCAGAAAAAGAAAGCTTTCACTGAGCTGACAATGTCTTATGGTTTTGTTTACTTGTTGCCCTATATTTAGTTTGTACAGAATTTCATTTACATGAAGACAAAACACGAGGAAGAAAGAAAAAAAGTGACTTTAAGGCAATATTGTAACAGATTGCTCTTTATTATGAGAATGCTACAGTACACTCTGCACAAGCACAGACTATTCATTAATTAGAAGACATGTTCTAGCGTGTTGATTTATCTGTTGCACAAATCACGAGTGCAGCAACCGGCAGATGATATTCCGGGACGATTCATCATCCTGCAGTCGTTTGCTTTTATGCAACCCTTGAAGTGCCTGGTAGCTGTAAAATAAATAAATAAATAAATAAAATAAAATAAAATAAAATTAGATACATGATTTTACACTTAAAGAAAATGTTGTAAACATTTGTCATGAAACACAGGAGACACTGTTAGAACTACAGCTGCAGTTGTTAGATCAGGGTCATGGCTTCCATTGAAGATAATAAGGTCAGGTCCTCAGTATTTTCTTTTGGAAACTGTTGGCTGAAACAAGTGAACAGATAAAGGCCTGCTGAAAGCTACTTACTGGAGCCGGCATAAATGACGACGCTGGCACAGACATTGTCTGAGCCGCTGCAGGTCTCGATGGGATTCAAACATTTCCGCAGGCCTCCACAGTAACACCTCAAAGCTTCACCTAGAAAAAGACATTTTTTTGTTTTCAACTATTTTAAATTAACTTTCAGTGTCACAAATACTTCTCCCTTCCAATAAAACCAAAAAGTCTAAACACACTGACAAAACAGGTATGAATCCATTTCGAGTCTTGTGTGCCAGAGACAACATGGGGACAATTTTTAACAGAATTTCTGGCAAAATTACTCACCATGACTGACAACCAGCAATACCAGACAGAAAAGAATCACAGTCTTCATGTTTTCACAATGTCACGATGATGCATGGAAATCTATGTGAAAAAAAGTGAAGGAGAAGACGATCAGACTCCAAACTTTCTCATTTCATCAACTGATTATTTAAAAAATATCAAGATATCCCACCTGATGATAATGATGATGAACTGTCTTACTGGAGTGGTGATGCTCAGAATCTCTGCTGGTGCAGCTAACAGGCTTTCTTTTTTTTGAGTCTGATTGTGAAACTATTAAAGGACTGTTGTGTATGCAATCTATGTGCAGTCTGGGGTTTTCCTCACACACTGATGCTGGAAAAATACACTATTACACCACTGATGTATAGGAATTAGATTAAGAAATACAATAAACATACAAACCAGATACAGAGTATTAAAACTTCCACTAATAACAATAATAATTATCATACTGTTTATTATTATTATTATTATTATTATTGCCTTATTTGATGTCATATTTTGCAATAATCAAGTGACTCACTGGCGATTAATAGTGAGTCTAAGTAAATATATAAAATATATATAAATATATAGTGAATTTTTCCTGCAACAGTCTATTAATTATAATTAAATGTATTGCTTCATTGAGTGTTAATGTATGAATAATATGAAGCTGTAACTTGTAGATTTATTTTCTACTACTTTTAATTTTAATGTAAACTGAGATTTTTTTTATCAACCACCTGTAAGATCCCTCTCAATAATAAATAATTGATATCTTGTTGTAAAACAGACAAAACATATCAACAAACACAGACAACACAGTGTCACGTGATGAGTTTAAGATCTTTTCCTCTGCATGGCTCGAATGTTTAAAAAATAAAGAAAAAAGAAAAAGGTTTATTGACTTGAAAGGAAGTTCTCTTCTCTCATATTAAATTTCCCCTCAAGCAGAAATTAAAAACTGTGATTTTTTTTTCCCCCATAAATTTCATTTGTCTAGAAAACATGACATCAAACATTTCAGTATTACATCATCCTTTTCTCATAATAACAGGAAAAGATTTTAAACTGAAAAATAGAAAACACATAATACAATATATCCAATATACAGTATCTAATAAATGTATATATTGTACTTCATAGTATATATATATATACTGTATATATGTGTACGACTCAGATTAGATTAATTCTAATCATAACTGGGTCATTTGCTAATTGCAAAATATCACATGAAATTGAAAGTAAGACATTTTGATGATTATTGTTGTTATTATTGGTCAAGTCAAGTCAAGTTTATTTGTATAGCCTAGTGTCACATACAATGGTTCAAAGGGCTTTACAGGTCCACATAGTAATGGCTCCTGACCCAGCCCGAGCTCTCTAAGAATACAAGGGGAAAAACTCTCTAAATAAGCCTTATCATGTAAGGGGAAAAAAAGTTTCAATACTATACTGTATAGTGGAAGTTTTAATACTACTACATGTCTGGTTTGCATGTTTATTTTGTTTCATAATCTAATTCCCGTACATCAGTGATGTAATAGTAGATTTTCCTAGCATCCGTGTTAGCATCTGAGCAAATCCATAGAGTTCATGATAGACTGGACACAAGGGAAGGTCCAAAGTACACTATAACACATAATTACACAACAGTCATATAATAGTTGCACAATCAGACTCAATAAAAAGAAAGCCTGTTAGCTGCACTGGCAGAGATTCTGAGCATCACCACTTCGGTAAGACAGTTCATCATCACTATCATCAGGTGGGATATCTTGATATTTTTTAAATAATCATTTCATGACATGGGAAAGTCTGGTGTCTGATCGTCTTCTCCTTCACTTTTGTTTCATACAGAGATTGCCGTGCATCAACGTGACATTGTGAAAACATGAAGACTGTGATTGTTGTCTGTCTGGTATTGCTGGTTGTCAGCCATGGTGAGTAATTTAGACTGAAAATGAACCAAACTCTCCTCACAAGCTGCCACGTTGTCTCTTGAACACAAGATTCTGAAGCATTAGTTTGATTGAAATGGTTGAACTCAAAAATGTATTTTTCCAGGTGAAGCTTTAAGGTGTAACTGTGGAGGCTTGAAGATATGTCCAAACCCCATCGAGACTTGCGCAGACCCCAGTAATGTCTGTGCCAGCGTCATCATTTCTGCAGGCTCCAGTAAGTAACTTTCACCAGGCCTTTATCTGTTCAGTTAAAAAGCAGATGATCAGTAATTACATAAAGACTTTCCTCTCAGTTCCTCTCATAAGTCACTATGAAACATGTTAAAACCTGACTGACAAAATTCTTAGCACCTTTTTCTGAATTTCTCTCAAAACTGGATTCCAGGATCTAAAAGAAGTTTGCCTCTTATTTCTTAAAGGGGAATTCCACAGATTTTACACATCAAAATGTAAAAACAACTGTATAAAGGCTTTTATGTCTGTAGAGGGCTGAGGAAGCTGACTGCTTTGACATCCATCACAGGATGTTGGTGCTATAAATCCAATATATGCCAATGGCTTTAGCTGATCTGAAGTCAGTTTTCAGAACCAGCACAAAGCAATCCTTGCATAAAATCATGTATTTAATTTTCTGTTTTTTTTTTTTTTTTTTTTTTTACAGCTGTCAAGTACTTCAAGAGGTGCATGAAAGCAAGGGACTGCTGGATACTGAATCAACCTGGAATATTATCTGCAAGATGCTGCAATAGTGATCTGTGCAATTGATAAACATTATGAAACACCTCCTCTTCTAAAAACTGAATAATTTGCAGTCACGCAGTATATTCTAGCAATCTCGCAATAAAGAGTAGTCTGTTGCAAATTCTGCCCTTTCCCCCCCTCTTTTTGTCACTTCTCTTTTTTCAAATAAATCTTACTTTTTCCTCTCATATTTTCTCTTTATGTGAATGACATGCTGAATGATCTAAATGTAGAGCAGCAAGGAAAGAAAGCAAAACCATAATCAACACCATCAGCTCTTTGAAAGCTTTGTTTTTCTGCCAGTAGATGTCACTACTGTACCTCAAACTCAAACTGAAATAAAAACTTGCAAAACCTGTAACCAAAACATGTATACTCCTTGATGAACAAGAACCTTTTCTTCCTTTTCCCCCAGGGTCCAGACACTCCACAGTAGTAGTAGTAATGAGGGAATGAGTCAGTTGAGATCAAATATACAGTTTTGTACTTCCAAACTAAAACTACCTCTGGGTTACTCATGCTAGGAAACTTGGAGTTTCCTGTTGGGAAAACTCCATGATGTAACTGAATGCATTACACAACATTTTTTTGGGAATTTGAGAATGTGGGCAACAACTTACAACATAGAAATTGCAGCATAACTTTGAGGAATGTAAAGAAATATTTTAAGTCCTTGGTCTGCTTATAAATAGCACTATTACAACTCTTTTGACACAAATACATACAGCAAACATCTGGATTCGTTCCCAGAGCTGCAATTTACTGAATTTTCTTTATAAGTTGAAGAAAACTGCTGATATTTGACCTGCTTCTTCAAGAACCATGCTGGTGGTTTTGCATATATGTGAAAAGAAATACTACCCGCATACATGCTACATTGCGATACATATTTGAGTTGTTTTTCCTACCTTCCAAGCATCCATTGGCTTCAGTTCATTCCAGTAAGTTATTAAAATCAAATCGTAGAGACTTGAAACATGTTTGAGATAGGTTGAGTTTGTCAAACTTACTTCATTTTAGCGTTTTAATACAACTAAAAGTGAGGTGTGTACTTTGGAGCTAGAGGAATGTTTCATTCAATGCTGTTGCATTAAATAAACAGTCTTACATCTGGGGGAAAAAAAAAGATTTTTGATGCCACTTCAGTGCAATCAGCTATCTAATTCACAGTATTTTTATTATTTATTTATTTTTTTTACGATGTTGGTGTTGGATAATTGTTTGTGTTCTGTGTTCAGGTTCCCAACATCATAATTTGTGATTGCAATGTAGTTCAGCAGCTGAATGTCAAACATCTGTTGTCAGTTTTTCATCATAGCACATGAATGCACCACCAGGAAGAATTCTCAGATCACTGCACTTTTAACTGTATTAAAATACTATTATACTATACTATACTACACTATATTTTTCCTAATAAATAAAATTTAGAAAAAAAAAATGCTAAAACTCAGTAACTTTGACCAAAAAAATAATATTAGCATGTGGTTCGTTATGATGGATTACATATCTCAAGCACATTTCAAATCTCTACAAGTTGATTTTAATAACTTACTGAAATGAACTGAAACCAATGGCTGCCTGGAAGATCGGAAAAACTCTTTGAAAATTTTGAAAATGTACCACTCCAGCAGTATGTTTTGGAAAATGATTGTCAGTAAAGTAACGTGTATGGACTCAAAACCACCAGGTTGCTCCTTTCAATTTCTGAGAGAAGTTGTACTGAAAAGACTATTAACTACATGCGCAGAAGCATCCTTTCAAATGCCACTTTTTCTGACATGTATTAATCAGAAACAATATGTCATATCTCATCTGACACATGTCATCTGACACAGGAACGTTTGGAGAAGCATTTACCTCTTGGGAGGTAAGTATGAAAGTAGATGAAAAGTTAGAAATTTCAGTATACTTTATTTTGTCAGTCAAGGAGAAATCATGTCAAAAAGAATAAATATCCCGAATACTTTGAATAGTGAATGAATATCATGACTTAAAGACTGTTTTTTCAGGAGGCATTCATATTTTGTAAATTAGTAATAATATTAAATATTTAATAGTGGGACCCACTTTTCAGTTAAATATATATATATATATATATTTAAGTTTAATTTATCAACAGCTACTGTATGTTATGTTCATAGAATTATAAGTTTTTGAGAAATCATTATTCAAGCTTTTGGAATAAATAAAAGAACAATTATACCTATTTTACATATCATAATTACTGCTTTTGTAAAAAAAAAAAAATATATATATATATATTAAATTTATTCAAATTTCCTGAAGGATCATTGGGTGAGCATTAAAAGGAGATGTTTGATAAAATTAAAAGACAATAAATTATGTACCGTGTACTGCTTAGAGATCTGATTTGACATATTTGACATATAGTCCAAAAACTCTGTGAAATCATATCTTGTCAGAATAAAAATTACTCAACTGGGTAAAAGATTTAAAACAATCTACACTGTGTGCTGCACATACGTCATTCCCTAAACGTAAGGTGAAATTTGTGTGTGAGCAAACCATCCAACCAATCTAACCCGTCTGCCCTCACCTGCATACAGGTGCTAATACAGATTTTGTGAACACAATCAAACAATTTGTCATGTAGAATGCTTACACATTAACTTGGATACCTTTTCCTTAGGAAAAAGAATAAACAGTTTTACCATGCAAGGAGGTAATATTGTTCTAAATTGTTCTAAGGATTTGGAAAATAGATATTTACATATACTGGAACCCACTGCTGTGGAGTGCTTTTTGAAAGACACACTTCAGTGAAGCCAAGGTAATGCACAAATGACATGCTGTTGCATAGAAATGGTGTAAATTGCACAGAGTTTGACAAACATGACAGTCCAGAAATTCAAGGGGAAACATGGTGCACTTTGACAATCTCCAGCAGAGTCAGATTAAACACTGAGAAACTGAATGTCAGTAACTGCCACTGATACACGGTCAGTCTAGTCTGTGAGGTCCAGACACCATGACTGCTCTGTGCTCTGAGTCTGCACGCCGATGCTGGATCTCCGGGAGGACACGCTTTCGCTGTCCCTGCTCTCCATGGAGCCTCCGTTCCCCAGCAGGCACTCCAGACTGGTGTGCTCCACAGCAGATGCATCACCTAGAGGGATATGGGAATCGAGAGGATCTGGCCGTGGCGGCCCTGAGTCTTGTGAGCTGACAGATTGTTGACTGGAGAAGATGGGTGGAGACAGAGACAGAGGATGGAGGGAGAGGTGTGACTCCTCCTTTGCTTGTACTGGGTGGAGGTGGGACTCAGAGGGCAGGTAGAGTTGGGGGTAAGAACTGGCTGACGGGGCCAGCAGGCTGTGTGTGGATGTGGGGATGTTGCGGAAAAGGCAAGAATATTCACCACTACCACTAGGAGGCTCCAGGCACAAAGTGGGCTGAGACTGGCTGATAGTGTTCAAGCTTGCACTGAGAGGTCTGCTGTCAGAGTCTTCATGGCCAGAATGAGGCACAAATCCAGGGCTTTCACCCTGGAAGGCCGGGCTGATGCTAAGAAGAGACGTGCCAGTCCAGGGATGTGAGGTATTGCTCCCAGAGCTGTGAGATAAGTCTAACCTGGGCGCTGAGTTCACAGAGAGGGACGAGCAGAAGTTAGTAGCTGCTGGGCTTGAGGACTGTGGCCAATACTGGCTCTCTGTTTGAGATCCAGCAGCTCCACTATAGTTCCAGTGTGGGGCACTGTGGTGGCTGTGGCCTTCATGGCTCACAGGATCATGATGGACAAAGCTGGAAGCCATGTTGAAGGGCATGCTGGAATTGGGGGCTGAGGGAGGGTTGGACACCATGTGGACACCGTAAGTGTAGGGTGAAATGGAGGGTTTGTAGTGATGCATGGTTACATGGGCCTGGAGGAGGTGCATCATGTGGTGTAAGTCCTTGGTGAGCTCAGATACTTCCTGGTTTAATGTGCACATCTGTGTAGAGAGTGGTTAAATGTGAAGAAATAATCAATAATCATAAAGATACAGCTAGAAGAAAAGCAGCTCCACCCAATTAAGTCCCCAAGATAGCATGACAAACTATTCCGCTTCTACCTTTATTACTTAATCTCACACTACTGTCATACAAATTTTTCTCATGACCTCTCAAAAAAGAACCAAACAATTCATAAGCCTCTCTCTCTGACTCCAAGAAGAAGCTTTCTGTGCAGCCCTAAAATCCAGAGGGACACAGAGCAGGGCTAACTGACGCAAATAGGGAGGAAGGTAGGCAGAGAACTGGGAAATGAAGCAGTGAAACAGAGAGAAAAGGGGCCAGCGAGGGGCCAGAAGTGAAGCTAGGTTGTCATAAAAAAAATTAGTTTCTTCAGATTGTTGACTCAGCACGCCAGACTTTTCTCCGCACTGCAGAAGTGCCCTGCTGATTAATTAATATCTACTTCAGACATCACCTACATAGGCCCATCTGGATGCTCTTGCACCTGACTTCACCCTATTTACATTTTACAATTTAAAAATGCCGAGTCTGCATTCTGTTTGAGCTCAATATACAATTTCTGCTTTACAAATATGTATAATGTCTAACTCAATTTCATTGCAGAGATATCATACATTTATTTATGTTCTATTTTATATCAAGTCATTCCAAAATAGTTGTAATTGCTGCTCCAATAATGAAATTTGAGGAAAATATGAATGTAGAATTCTGCCTGTGAGACTGGTTTCTGTTTTTAGACAGAAGAAATAATGAAAAGGACTGAAGGTAAGTTGGTTCTGTGAGGGTTAAGAAAATCCTGACTCCAGGGGTGTGCATCTTAAAGGACCATACTGGTAATTTTTGCATGTTTGAGCCCAATAAATACTACCCATATACATACTGTACGTTACTGCAAACGATTTTTCCAAGACATAAAACCGTATTTTAGTTTACTATTTTACCAAATAGTTGGCAGTAATATAACCTGTATGTGGGTGGTATTTATTGGGGGCTCAAACATGCAAAATCATCAGTATGTTCCTTTAAATGCTACATGAGCTTTGGTCCCATCATTTCACCTTTACCTTTTGGCTGAGCTGACTGATGCTTAGTCTGACCTCCTCTGTCTCCAGCATCAGAGCAGAATTAGCTTGCAAGGAGTCTGGAAAGACAAAGAGGAAAAGAAACAGATGACATGATGTATGCACACCACCCAGGATGTTTATGAATTTCCAAATGAACAGTTAATAATGTGTGAATCCAGAGGGCTCAGACTTGTGCAACTTATCCAACTTGATTCAGTAACCCTGTGATAAATCGCACCTTTATTAAGATTAGTGTTTTGTTGAGCCTATTCAGAGAGGTGTTGCTTCAACTCAATGCTAATTTCTGCGGGTGTGATGTGTATTGTAGCTGTATTAGCTCTGGGAGGTGCTATACGTTGCTCAGAATAACCACATCCACTTTCAAAAGGTCCATCATTTGTCTCAAATCAAATCTAATTTTGTTATTCTCCGTTGCCTGAACCATTTTGCCACTCTCACCAAAATAAATTAGCTGCACCAAAATCAATATTCAACCAAGAATGACAGAGATCATTAGTAAAAGGTCATCTTATCAGAACCCTTGGTTGTTAACACACTGGAGTGACTCTTTAAACTCATCATGGTCTATTTGATTACTCTGCACTCTCATATTTCCCCAGAAGGAGGCAGGGCAGCACTGCAGGAGCCAAAGTTGAACTCTTGACTTTACCTCCAGCCATCTGGCACCCGGGTGACGTCACAGCTAAAGGCCGGTTGGCTTACCTTGGATGTTTCCACTCGTGCTGGCTTTAGACCTTCTGTGTTCCACGTTGAAATGGAACGTATGGTCATTGTCTTCTATGCCGTCGACAACCCTGGCATAAGGGGTGAAGAGGGGGACGCTGGAATTAATGTAACAGTAGAGCTTTTTCAATTATCGCAGAGCTGGCAGAAAGTGCCATGAGAGCTGCTGCTGGCAGAGGCTCATGTGGGGTTATCACGAGGAGAAGAGCCTGGCACCTGGATGGACGGACACCTGAGCTCTCTAAACTACCCCTTACCCATTCCCGGGACTCACTGCATGACTTAGAGATACATTATGAATACAGGGAGCAGGTGTATGGATAAGGTGTTAGGTGATATCAGCTGATATATGTGATGCAAATACAGTATAATCCATGTCTACTAACTAGATAGTTCAGATTTCTACTGCACGAGTACAACTGGCTGGCATCCAACATTGCATCAGTTTGTATGTTCTAAGGCTTAGGTGTCAATGCTAACACAGCGCAAAATAACTTTAAACATGAAAGAGACGCAGCATTTTTATGGTTTTACTTCCATGATTTTGAGAATGATTAGACATGCAGTATGTCCAACTGAAAGGGCATGTGAGCAAGACAAAATGAGGAGGGGAGGGGAGGAGAGATTAGACCATGACAAACACAGAGAAAAAGAGGCAGTAAAGCCTGTGCCATAATGCAGCAATCTACTGTGAAATGTTCAAAACCAAGAAACGATGGAGTATTAGAGGAAAGCATATTTATATGGTTAAAACCACTACACTGATACACTGACGGCGTTTGCAGTACCTTGGACTAAGGTCTGGAGACCCAAAGCAGGAGACGGTGGGGATAAGCAACTTTGAGGGCTTTTGTTCTGCCCCTGACTCTCTATGCACTGAAGCTGAGGTTGGGGCCGTTGTTGGGGTGCTGTGCTCTCTTTTTGGCGGTGGCTGGGGGGATGAGCTCTGCCCGTGGAAGGCACGGCTGAGGTTGGGTGAGCGGCAGCGACGCAGGGCGTTAAATTGGCGCAACTCATCCCCCAGAAGGTTCCCCAATGAGGTACGACGAACAGGGCTGCTGAAGCTGGGCAGCAGGAGGTTACGATGCGAGCGTGCAGCTGGAGAGAGGCGGAAGGAGTCGTCGGGGTCGACAGCTNAGGAGGTTACGATGCGAGCGTGCAGCTGGAGAGAGGCGGAAGGAGTCGTCGGGGTCGACAGCTCTGGTTTCCACGATAGAGGTGAGCTTATGTTCACTCAAACCCTGTGAGCTCTGCAAAACACAAATTATACAACTTTAGTAGCTGTATACAAACTAGTTTAGTTTAGCTTAATTTATTTATTGACACGTACATAAAAAAAGAAAAATGCAAAGTTATATAAGCAAAAAAGGGAATGTGGTATGTGATGGAGAAAATGCAAAAAAAAAAAAAAAAAAACCTCTAGGGGCTTATACTAGGCAATTCTCCAGAACATGCATGCCACTATTTAATTTACAGAACAATTAGGAAAAGAAAATAAGAAAAAAGAAAAATCAATAATAAAATAATAAAAGAACATTTGAAATCGTTTAGAATAACTCTGGCAAATATCAGACCCAGAAGGCAATATATGTGGAAAAAAAGAAATTAGTGAAAATCCATAAGGATGATATTGCTGAGCAACACGTACAACTGCATGCATGCTTGTGAGTGAAAAAAATAATATATTGGTTTCATTAAAAACATTAAAGTAAGCACTTATACATTATTTTAATAATAAAAACCTGAGACGGGGAGATAATCTCTGACTTGGTTACATCCAAAGTAGATCATAAGGTTTCCCATTAGGAGAGTCATTGACCCAGTTAGCGAGCTAACTCCAGGGACCGATTGGCTCCCTTTGTTCCAAATGAGTTTCAATCTGTAGGGGAAGTCCTTGCACACACCCTTCCTATGTGCTCACGAGCAGTATGTCCCAGAAAAAAAGAAGGGGGCAACACAATTTGTGACACCATAATTGATACAATTAGGGTTCCATCTCACATATCACTCACATACACAGAGAACAGACTTGAAACTAGCAGCAAGAATTGAGCAGTTTTGACTTTCAAATGAGAATTGGAGCTTCTTTCCACTGTTTACAGAGTCCTGTGCTGAGACACACACGGATGGATTTCATTTACATAGGTCGATTCTGAAGACTGATGCAGTGCCTATTTGTTTTGGTCTTGTCTGATTTATGTGGGAGTAACTGTGGTCACGATAATTTTCTGATGATACTGCTTTGAACTGTATTGTAGATAAAAGGCTGTTAATCCTTTCAACCTCATTTTGCAGATCTTTTTTTTTTTTAACTTGCGTCTATGTGGACACCAAGCGAATAATAATAATAAGCTCTATAACTTATGAACTATCAAAATGTAAGCGATTATAACAGTCAATCAATTTTTTTTTCCAACATCAGACATGCATTTTGCAGTCATTTCTAATTTTCAGACATGAAGCACATGGTTATAATCAGCTCCTTTTCTTCTTTTAGATGATAGTGTGGCTGTTAGCTATTTATGATGTTCAGAACGGATGTTCACAGATTCTGAAATTTGCAATGAGCGAGAATGAGCAGATGTGCTTTTGGAGCTTTTTTTTTTTTTTTTTTTTGGTAGTTTATTAAACATATTTTGTGGAAGAAATAATAGTCAACAAAATGTGTCTTAAAACATGTCTGGAGGGGATCTTTAATAGATTTCAAGACCAGGCCTTATGAACACACAGCTGCGTTAAGAAAACCCTTGCCTGAGGAAAATGGTATAATGATCAGGTGGAGCCTTTACACCTTTTCGAGAGAAAGAATTTGTACAGAACTCACGTGGGAAAGCCTGGATGACCTTGAAAGCCTGGTGAGGCCCTGCAGTGACAAAAATAAAACAAGACGGATTATAAAAAAAACACAGCTACAGGCACAATCAAGGCTGAGACGCAAGCCTACGCATGGATTCAACCTTATTTCTCTCTTTTGTTATCCCATTGGCCTTTATTTAAATAAACTCAGCCAGTGATGTGGCTGTTGTCACACAAGCCCAATCACATTACTAATTCCACACTTCACAGCAGAGAGATTCCAGGAAAAATTTGTCTTTCTAATGGCGTGTGGAGAAACTGCTGGCAATTTAGCATAATCTCCAACCGGATGGCAAATGAAACTATGGCAGTGTGAAGCCTTTCCTTATGAGCGAAAGTTGTTCTTCTGACAGCACAAGCCACAAGTCTCCGTACCTTATAGTGTCAGTAATGCTCTTTGACGCAGGGAGGAAATCATTGATATGCATTAAATTTAATCCTACTCTGAAGCACAACATTGAGCTTAAAAATCATCACCAGTGAAAAGAAATTCTAGGAAAAATATTACTCCTTCTTCTTTCAAAGCTACACGCGAGGCAGAGCGGGTAAGGAAATCGATGCCTGGAGCAAAAGGGAATGATTAACGAGCCAGCAAGGAATATTATAGCCACATTAATGGAACATCAATATCAATTAACAGACAACTAATTCTACATTGTCCCAGATAGCAAAATAGGTTTCTGATGACTTCTGTCACTCAAATGTGTGTTCTCGTGTGTGCTTGCACTTGCGTGTGCCAGGACACTTTTAGGGTTTGTAGAGGTTGTAAGTGTGATTTTGGTATTTAGTTTCTGTCTTTGTACTAGGTGCCACCAGCACTGCTTTGCCAGATGATACCTTTTTCGCTCAGTTTTTCAATAATTTTAGTATGGAGAAGTGTGTGCAGGACCAATTAGTAAACAACAGGGACATTGTACAGGGACATCTGGACATTGTAAGCATCATGCTACTAGTGAAACGAGGTGTAATGAAGAGAAAGTGAAACAGCATAAGGCAACTATACAACCTGTTTGGTCACATCCATGGACTGATTGTCATGACCATGGGCCCTGGACACAAACTCGCCACGGGCCCCTACGTGTGCCCTCCCAAAGTACACAGAGTTTAGTCACACAAAAGCACAGAACAATCCACAACTACACAGCATGTATTACTTTGAAATTATATTTGTTATTTTGACATGTTAAATTTCTGTCATTTTAGGTCTCTTATTGCTGCATCTTTAGCTTCTTTTTCTTTTTTGAGTTTATGCTTTGCTGACCCGCTAGGCGCACGTTTCTCCATGTTGACAGCAAAACTGACATTTGACCTTTAGCCTACGTCATTACGTGATTTTGCCTACTCAGGTAATTTCTAAAACATTCAAACGATTTCATAATCATACTACATTTTCAAAATCACAATTAGTTAAATATTTTAAAAACAAAAATACTTTACACATTAAAAAAAGAAACAAAAAACTTAAGGCCAAAGGCCCCGGACACATGTCCACTTTGCTCATGCAGTGATGTAACCATAATCTATGGTCACATCAAATTCATGAGAGTCCAATGAGAGATGAATTTATCCAATCAGATGCTAGCAGGAATGCCCATGCAAAATATTTTTCCTACTCTTATAAAAGAGTAAAGAAAGTACTGTGTAAGCCTCCGTCGGGTGCCTCTGGTTTCATTTTATCCCATATTTCAGAAAGGGAGAGAACTGCCAATGATCTATTATACTGCTGTAAAATTAAGTGAGGAGTGCATTTACTCACCAGTTTCACCAAGACAAATTCCACTATAAGCTACTTAGTGGATGAAATGATACTGATACTTATTCAAAAAAACAATTTCTTCTTTGGGACTTAAAAACCTCTCAGATCATAGTTGCGCAAATGACAAGATGAACCATCAACATAAATTCATTCTGAGAATTACAGTCACTGTTATGAATGTGTGCAGAAAGTGAAGACATATCTGCCTTGGATAGCAAAGGGAGAGATCTGAAAAAGGAGTTTGTGGCAACATGCTAGCTATCCTGCAGGTCATGGCTACTTCACCTCCTGTCTGTAATCTTTCAAACCACTCGTGAGTGCTGTTTCACCCCATCCAGCATGTTTGTACACTAACCCAGCGGTCTGCATTACCTCCTGTTTTGCACGCCCATCACTGATTTTTGTTGACTGCTCATCTCACATTCCAGACAGTGGTGTTGGTGTAAAAAGCTGCAAAAGGATGCCATGTCCCCAAAACTCGTGACTAATGAACTGCTGCAGCACACTCTACAAATACTGACATCTTAACTCTCCCTGTGGTGACTTGTTCATTACATACCACCAAGCCTTAACTTGGCACTGACTCCCTGGTGGTGGAATGGCCTTCCCAATCCATCCAGGACAGAAAGTCTGAACTTTTCTCATAAAAATCACCTCACATTCCCCTCTTCTATACTAAAGTTTATATATGAAGCATAACTAGGATGTAGGTAAAGAATTTCGACTTATAGTATTCTGGTGGCACTCCAGTTACACATGTAATATATGAACATTTTAAGATTTTAATCTTAAGTAATTAATTTATAAAACCACAAGCTGCTGAAATAAAAGCTCAAACTAAATTACAAAATTAAAAAACTAATTTTCCATCTGATAGTCTGGTTTTTTTTTAGCTTTGACATTTCATAATTCCTTCAGGCGCATTGCATTGCAATAAACACAAGCATTACAAACACCTGGCTGCTTGTTGATATTATAATACAAATCTCTAGATGCTATACAGTTAGCAACACCTGAAAATCATGTGGATGTGGATGAAACCAGTGTAGCAGTGTGTGTGTGTGTGTGGTTTTTTGTGTGTATTTGTGGAGTCTGTGGGACCTGGCAGCTTGTCCGTGTATCTCAGCCCTTCTTCATCCTGTCAGGGGGACAAAGCTTTATGCCTGAGCATAAACTCTGAGCAGATGGTGTGAAAGAAGTAGAGTGCTAGTGCTCGTGATCAGCCACATCCCAAAAAAAACTGCTGATCCAACATTTAGCTCTGATACAAAGCTATTTTTACATCATATATTCTTCGTTCATGGGGTCTTAAGAAGGTTATTAATATCCTATCAGGTGCTTTATTATATAAGCAGTGATTCTGTACGTCTCTTGGTGGAATGAAACTCTTCCAACGTGTTAATTTTGTTCCTGTAGCACTTATAAATACAGTTTGAGCTGCGTTCCCTGATTTTGACAGACAAAAAGTCATTCAGTTAAGTCAAGCAGTCCTGTCTTTCACATGTCAAATTATATGAACTAAACAAAATGAATAAACTAATTGGCAAAAGAAAACCTTTAGACAATAAGATGCCTGTGGAAACCAAGAAAAAGCAACTACAAAATGCTTGGAACTGATAAATAAGAATAGGATTGGGTGCTTTGTCAGGTTTGTCAGTCACACATGAAAGAGACTGCAGTATTAATTTGCTTTGAGTACATGATGCAATAAAATGCCATGCAAGAACTGAATTTTGGAGGCTTAGATAAAATATTTAATCAGATTACAAAACAATGTCAAAAAAAGGCTATATGTGTAATTTCACTGAGATAAATGCTTAATCTGTTTTCCTCATGGGGATTACCTGCTTTGTGTGATGCTTTCTTAGAGGTAACGGACTGCAGAGGCAAGGCCAGTGTCTGTGCATAATGTCATCCTGCTGTGCTTTGGGCTGGCAACTATTCGCCTACCTGACAGAGGCATCCACGCAAAATAATTGGTGTAACAATCAAGCCACTCAAAGCCCTTTGGCCATTTTGGCAGAACAAGTGTCAAAGGGAATGACAAAGGGAGTAAAATGTGATATCTGAAGTGCCATTCCACTGTGAAGGGAAATGGAAAGGGATGTCAAATCTATAATCTAATAATATAGAAAAGATACATTCATTTCAATCAGCACTACATCCCATCAAACTACACCGTAAACCTAGAAAACTAGATCACATTATGAACGATCGTAAAGGAAAATTTAAAATACCAAAAGACTTAAATTACAAAAAATTACATATTGGATGTCAGAATCCATTTTGTCACTGGACAAATAGAGAAAGAAATTCCCATCAGTAAACAAGGTTTTGGTGTCAACTCCTCAGAATCTATTACCAGGACTTTTAAAAATCATCATCTTGCCCCTATGTTTTACAATCTTACTCGTAGAATGGAATTATAGAAAAGGTAAACATCGTCTAAATTTCCACCAGTAGCAGACCACAATGCAACGCAGCATTGCTGCTGCTTTTCTACTCAAACAAAAACCCCTCATACTTTCAAGCTCTACTATTCTAATTTTCTAACTGTGCATTTAGAATACAAAAAGTAATATTGTTATACAACCGATCCAATCAGCTCCGTTTATATATTGTAATGTGCATCTGTGATCTCACAAACGTAGTACCTCGTCCTGGCTGCCCTCTCGCAGGTTGTAGGTGAGGTTGTTGTGGATGTCGGAGGTGAAGACGCTGGCGTATTCAGGGTACAGTTCCAGCACCTCTTTCAGGCCACGAACACTGATGTACTGGAGGTCGCAGTAGGTCAGGGCCTTCACATCAGCATTGGTCTTGATCACCTGGTCTGTTCCAGGAAGGTCAGATCCAATCAGATCCCCCTTTCCTAGAATCCAAATGATCTTTCTTACCTTGCAGCATGTTATACTACACAAACACCAACATCAAGGGCAATAAATACATACTAGTTCCAACAGATATATATTTTTGCTTGAAACGGAACTCTTTTTCAATATTGCACAAAGAATCTTTGAACTACCACCTTTTCTTAGCTTGCTAGCCACAGCTACCAAAGAATTATATCTTATACAGTCACATCAGCTACAGTTTTACACCATAAAGATGGAAGGAAGATAACCCTGTGCCATTTTGACCACAATACAAACCTAATATGGCCAGCACCATGTCGTCTTTCAGCACCTCAAGAGAACCGGAGCAGACAAAGTAGTTGGCATGCAGTGCATCGCCCTGGCGAATCAGGTACTCCCCAGGGGCGCAGAAGGAGGTTTTTATGTGGAGGGAGAGCGAGCGCAGGCAGCCACGACTGGCCCCCTTAAAGACAGGCAGCTGGAGGATGTCCTTATTCAGATGCATGGCGATGTCAGCACGCAGCTCATCAGGGAAGTCGTGCAGGAGCTTGGGATGTGTGACAGATATAAGGAGGTGTGACACTGATTGGTAATTAGGGAATGGACTGTGTTGCCACTAGTTACCTTCTTTGGAATTCCAATGGGATATCAATTATTGGTGTACAGATGGCCATGTGTTGTAAAAAGTTGTAAACAATTACAATTACAGTTGCAAAAAGGATTTTTAATAGATCGCAGAGCAGGTTTTCTGCAGTCGTGACAAATACATCCATGATATTACTTTAAAGGTTTTTGAGGGCAGACAGCTCTTTGTACAAAGACAATAAATAACAACAACAATGAAAAGGATCCCTACCTCATTGGCATCTATGCCATTGTTGACAGACCAAGTGGTCTGGAAGTACTCCAGCATGCGTTGTTTCAGCTGCTGGGGCAGACGGTGGACACGGATGAAGTCCTTCAGGTCCTTCATGCGTGTGTGATAGAGAGAACGGCGAGAGTACATACGTTGGATGATGGCCGTCACATTACCAAAGACCACAGCATGCATCAGTGCTGTGTGACAGAGGAAAAGAAATATCTTTAAGGAGACTAAATTTATTAAATATGTTGTTATAAATGATAATATGCAAGGTTAAGAATTTTAGTCCCAGATGTTATTTGGATAACTTCTAGCCTTACAATTTACTTACTATTAGGATGGTATAGATTGTAACAAAGAAAAAATATATATCATGAGTTTATGAGTTTACTTTAAATCCATTCATTTAAAATATTTTTCCTGTTTTATTAATAAACTTTCATATCGATGACTACCAAATAATCCAAACTAATTCTTGTGTAATTGCTTACTGATCTGCACAGAATTACAATGATACACAGCTTCATTCATATCATTATGCTGACAAGCAGCCTGCATAAGATGGACAGAAGTTAACAAAAACACAAAATAATTGTGTTCTGCATTGTTGCTCAATAATTGCCACCTCAGCCAAAATATTCCATCTATTGGTATATAATGATGGTCACAAGCTGTGTCTCAGAGGGCAGTCAAACCATCCTACCCACTTCCTGCTGAATTTCCTGCAAAGACATGCCAACCAGAGGCACTGATGTGCCAGGAAGCCAGAGGGAGAAGGAACCCCAGTGTCAGACGTACCGCCAATAAGCATGGTGCAGATGGAGAAGATCTTTTCAGCATCCGTGTTGGCACAGACATTGCCAAAACCCACACTGGTCAAGCTGCTGAGGGTGAAGTAGAGGGCAGCGATGTAGGAGCTGCGCACTGACGGGCCGCCCACAGTGCTGTTGGTATAGGGCATCTCCAGACGTTTGCCCAGCTCATGTAACCATCCTAGAATGAGGAGAGAAATCAGCGTTCAAATGTTATGGTTCATGTACTCTCTGTCTGTCTTCTGTCATTCTGTCAGTTCAGTGTGTATGCGTGTGTGTGTCCAGTGAAAGAATGTCCTGTTAATGTGGGAAAGGACAGAAATAGATTGGCTCCTTCAGGGATAAATAAGGTAGACTGTTAATTAGCAAGAGCTAATCTCCCTATAGATAGAATGCACTGATAAAAAAAAATATGCATGAACACACAAACACACTTAATGAATAGTTGTGAAATGATGTATGCACCAGTTGTTTATGGTTATTTCCTGCACTTATTGTATATGGTTGCTCAGCTGCAGCAGTACTGTCTACAGCTGTCAAATGTCAAGTGCAAATAGTTAAAATTAACATTTACTCTATACAGACTTTTGATTATGAGCTTTTTTGACTCAAACAAAACAGTGTGCAGCTAGAGCTGAGTCATTTTTGATGTATCTGCTTTTGATTCGGTTTCAACTGGTCCTCATTAGAGTGTCAGAGTCTGGTTTTTTCTTCCATCCCACAGTGGGCAGAGCTTCATGTCCTTACAGGTGAACAATGACTATTTTTAGCTGAGGGCAGTGTAGGGACATAACAAATCTCTACACATTTTATTGGCAAATCTAGTCCAATGCCTTATATGCTGGCGTGTTGCCTGTTTAAACAGGTAATCAATTGCCCACCTGTGTCAAACACTGAAACAAGCCAGCATAGTCAATAATGTATAATGAGCTGTGCACAGTTTGATGAAATACTAGGTTTTAGTGTCTGAGAGTGAAAAATGAAAAGGTGAGAAAAATAATGGATAGTGGAAAAATAATGTTTACATAATTGAAGGATTACTTCATTAGGGAACACTTCAAGGCCAGCACTGACAGGAGGAATGATTACAGCGATGAACATTTCCTCTAACCTACATTTGAGCAATGAGTATTACATCAAGATAGGCTTTAAAAACAAAAACAAAAACAAACTCAAAACCTACCCTTTAGGGACTGTGAATGGAAATCAAAGTCAATTTATCAAAACAGGCTTCACCTCAGCATTACCAGCGAAGCCTCAATCTCGCTCACCTATGTCCCAGATGTCTGGATCATTGATCTCTATTTCCTTGCGTCCGATGATGTACCAGATGCAGGCCATCCAGTGTGCCAGTAGGGCAAACATGGACATGAGTAAGGTGAGCACCATGGCGCTGTATTGGGAGTAGCGGTCCAGCTTCTGGAGCAGACGAAGGAGGCGCAGCAGGCGTACTGTCTTGAATAGGTGGACCAAGGAGGTCTTGGAAAAAGAGGGGAGTAAGAGGGCAGAATGTAAGAGGAAAGAAGGAGAGGTATTAAGATTAGGAAAACAATAGCTTCTAGGACCCAGAAGTCTTTGCTTTGTGGTTTCCTATTCAAACAAATTTTGTGTACGAATAATTACTTAGGGAGTACTTGTACTTGTCCCAAAGACAATGAGAGTGCAATAACAATAACCAGAGTTATTACAAAAGCAGACTTGATAATGCAAAATAAAATGAGCCAAATGTACTAAGGGCTACACATTTCAGAGAATTGGTTAGCGTTATTTTAAGTCATCTGTTTGCATCAGCAGTCACACGGGGGAGTGAACAGGTGAAGGCTGACATTATTCATTTCCCACTCACCACTGTGATGTTAAAGGCATAGAGCAAGTCAAAGGGCAGGGCAGCCACCAGGTCCACAAAGAACCAAGTGGTGGCATAGTGGATGCAAATGGAGCGCGACTCATACACCACCTGGCCTGACTGGCTCACGTAGGTGGTGCGGAAGTTCAGGATAATGTCTGAAAAACAAAACAAAGATCAAAGCTGAAATTGGTGAAAATGGTCACAATAACTTGCCAAGTTGCAAGTTTTAGTTTGTCCAAAGCATTTTATTGATTGAATGCCTGCATACAGTGAGGTGAGGTGACATGGAACAACTGTCATCAGCTTGGATTTAATGTAACAACTATGCTTATCCATCCTTAGAAAGTCATTTATTAGGTTATTGGTGTAAACGTAAGTACTGAACTAACATAAGAGCGAAAAAAAAGCTGGGTTATGTCAGTGTTTTAACGTATCCATATGGATCCACATATTTGGCAGGTAGATCATCTAACCCACAAATCAGCATGAGCAGGCAACTAGAACACCTCTGGGTGTGTGGTCGAATTAAGCAAAACCTCATCTGTGACCAAAATTATTGATATTTTCAGAGAAGATGGCTCACCACTCCATAACAGATTCACTTATGAGAAGTTATGAGAAATGATAATGATGATAGCGATGTTAACCAAGAGAATGTGCCAGACTGAGGAGCTCATCAATATGACATTACCTTGGAATTAAACAGCTCTGGTCCTCTGTGTTGAGAGGAGAGGAGAGTGTTGAAAATGTTTAGGCACCTTAATTCATTCCTTGGGTGTCCCTTTTGGAGGTTTACTGGGTAGTGGCAACACCCAGGAAACAACCAGGAGAGACCCAGGATACCCTCAGGACTACATCACCCAGTTACATCACCCTGCTTGTGTTGATTCCAAAAGTGAATAGATGGATGCTGAATGACAACAGCAAACATTTCATATTTTTCAGACATGATGTAAACCTTAAGGTCTTATGTTTTGTAGTCTTTACTTTTTGCACCCTTACCTATAATAAAGAGCATTTCCACAGCAATGTCACTGACGATGGTGGAGCGTGCAGCTGTGTCTGTGTCGTCGTATGGCGTGAAGCTGACATTGTAGGGCACAGTGACAGCAACGTAGAAGGTGGCCAGCAGGATGAGCCAGTCCCACAAGGCTTTTGACACACTGTAGTGGAGCAGAATGAAGCGGGACTTCTGTACAGCTGCCACCTTGTACTCTGGTAACGAGGGTTTATCGAACATGTTCTATTCAGAGGCAAAGACAGAAGGATAAAAACATTGAATGAGGACAGTAAGAACTGATTCGCACACAAACGCACGCACACAAACACAAAGGGGATCAGCTCTTTTTTGTGAGTGAGACAAAACCCAATAATAACAGCCTCTTGAATTTCATTCTCAAGTAGACAAATATAAAAAAAACAACTGCAGTGCATTACAAAATCTGCATAAATGAATAATTTGATAACCAGATGTTCAGGGAATGCAGTGCTGAGAACATTAGTGATAATCAGATGGACGACATCAATGTCAACACCCTCTCTTGTGCATTGACCATTACTGTTTCAGTATGGCAAGCAACTCAGGTGAAATAGTTTTGGTAATTCTGCTGGTTATCTATCCTTCTCAGCCTCCTAGAGACAGTGATAAACTTGACAAATGTCTGCAATAACAGTAAAACAAAATGACAGGCTAGATTGTGGTCAGTGAGGAGGAAACATATTCCAACACTGATGCCTAAAAATTTGATACATGACTTGACCTAGGCTTGACTTCATCATTCCAAATATCATTAGTACTTCAAATGCCAATTAGTAAAATATAATGGCAGATTTGCCCCCTTATAAGAAAATGAGGAGCTCTAGAACTCTCACAACTCTCACCATGTGCTACTGTTATTTTTGCAAGTTATGCCTATCTACTTTTCTCATTTAATTTTTACTGAGATTTCCAATTGCACAGAGAATTAATTGTTATTGCCAATGAGTTGCAGAGCCCATTTGGCACATAATGACCCTGCAGATCTCCAAATGGGGCCATCCACTTGGCAAATAATAGCCTTAACCATGTTTAGGAGACAGGAGGCAAAGCTATTACCTTTGACAGTGGGGACAGAGAAACAGAGAGGGGAGATAAATGAGCAGTAATTCATCCGCGAACAATTTGGTCACTTCGCATGCAGGCGAGACAAGCAACACGGAGTCTGGCTAATGAAGTCTTAAACTAAATTTTCCTTGCGTGGGTTCAGATGCTGCCTGGCTCCTACGTGACTTGGAGGGGATATATTTGCACTGTTTGGGAGTTGTTGGGGGACAGTGGATATCCTTTACATATGCTCCAAAAAAGAAGAGATCATGACAGACTCCATTGGTTGAATGGTATAAAAATGTTCAAATCATTCCTGGTTAACTAACTTTCAAAATATTATATACAGTAAAAAAAAGGTTCAGTGTTTCTGTGAAATAACTTTTGGAACTCTGTTGGCTAAGCCTCCTTCAAACTGGACAATTCACAGTCAGAATGTGTTTCGTGTAGAGGAAATGCAGAGGGAAAACGCTGACTGTCACAACAGCTGCAATCACATTAATGATGGCTCAAGCATTGTCAGCAAAAGCTGGCATGTTTTTTTTAATTTGCCTTACATCACAAAGGTCAGAACGCCTGCCTGACCTTTAGTCACTGTGGCAGGCAGCAAAGCTCGTCAATATGATTGGAAAAGAAAAGCCCAGCACTGCAGGGACACATGGGCCTACGTGTCACACTGCTACAGCTGAACTTTACTCTTCACACCAAGGGCTTACATTTAAAACTACATCTCCAAGCATGCTTTGAGCTTCACCACAGATTTAAAAAAAAAGTTTATCCTTGAGTGGCTGCATGGTTTCTCATTAGATATAAGCAGTAACCACTTTGCTCAGACAGCAAATATTGAGCTAAATGTATTGCATCCAAAAATATTAATTGATGTTTCCCCAAGCGACTTCTCTTTAAAATAAAGCAACACTACAGCAACAGTCCAAAAACTATTAGAACACTGTAACACCTGCACTGTGCTGCACTGTAGAAGACGCTGGGATGGGGGGTAAATGTTAGCGTAGAAACAAATAAAATTATATGATGGGAGGACAGAGAAGACACTCAGTCAAAAGCACGCAGCTTATGTGCGCTGTGCTTCACAGTTGGACAAAGATTAAGCTGCATCGTAACTTAAATTTTAGACTGAACTGTGTTTCTCTTTCATAGCCCTTTGACAAGCAGGAAAAGAGGAAACAGAGGCGCTCCTCTGGGAAGCAGACGAGCTTGAAATCAAGTTGGAGCTACTTGTCAGTTTACTTTGGATGTACTGCAATACTGCAGCTGATACGGTAGTTGGCTGACAGCATTAAAGTGTCAGGACAGATATATAAACAACAAATCAGCCAGATCGCCATGTTGGTCAAAAGCCTTCAGGCAAAGAAAAAGTTAAGTTGAACAGTTTCTGAGCAGCTGATGTTTTTGTAGAGTGAATTACATCATTTTAAAAGTACCTCCAGTCTAAAACATGCAAAGTACTTTGTCACCTGAAGTGCCCTTGAGCAAGGTACCTAATCCCCAACTGCTCCATTGGAGCTGCTCAGTGACCAGCAGAGAATCCTGTGGTTGTACTGAGCAGCTTTCAGGTGTGAACACGTCTGAGTGTGTGAGTGTGTCAGGCATTCCTGCAAGAGAGCATTCGATGCTCAGTGAACTCCACCTGGATAAATTAAGGTTAAAAACAAGGTATCAAACTCAGGCTTTGTACTTCAATGTATGAATATTCTGTGCAGTTAACAATCAATTCTGTCTCTCTTTCCCTTTAAGGGCTCTGATCCCCTCTCTCTCTCTCTCTCTCTGTGTGTGTGTGTGTGTGTGTGTGTGTGTGTGCGTGTATGCCACCACAGGCAGGTCCATTCTTCTGTTCTCGTTTGGCTCTATTCACAGCATGGCTTGTTGGTTTGTGGTGTGGAGGCAGAAGAACACATTGCCAGAAGAGAGAGAGAGAAAGAGAGAGAGAGNGTTGGTTTGTGGTGTGGAGGCAGAAGAACACATTGCCAGAAGAGAGAGAGAGAAAGAGAGAGAGAGAGAGAGAGAGAGAGAGAGAGACAGAGAGAAACAGAGAGAGACAGACAGACACAGAAACAGACAGAGAGAAACAGGATGAGAGAAATATAGCGCAGTGACAGCAGAGGTTAGAAAGGATGGAGAGCATCAATAAGTGAGTTTCAGGAGGAAAGAAAGAGGAAGAGGGAGAGATAATTCAAAAGAATGGGGGAAGGGGATGCAGTGTGACAGACAGACAACAAAGGGAGAGAGAGAGAAAGAGAGAGAGAAATCCAAAGGGATAAAACCAAGAGGTGGTGAGGTTACAGTGACACATGGAGGGACAAAGACAGTGAATGATGGTGGCAAAACATGTAAAAAGAGTGAAAGACAAAACTGAAACTAAGAAAAGGAAAGCATAATGGAGGAATAACGAGGGAGAATCTGGCTTACCATGAATAAATAACAACTTTATGAATGCAGGTGACTCAGCTAACTCTGCAGCTGTAGAACTTGGGTATAAACCCATTACGTTTATGGAGAAACTAGATTCTCTTATATGTGGACTGATCAAATGAAAAACAGAACACAATATATGCAGGACTTTAGTCACTTTGATCATCACATCACTACAATACCATCTGGAAGGATAGTCTCATTCAGCCATTTCTATGCAAAAATCCAAGTCAAATCCTTCATGCCACACTAACAGGGATACAGTGATTTGAATTTGTTTTGCCTAGATTTACCTCAATGCAAAAATCCTCATCGAAACATGATACTTGCCAAAACCCTTTAAAATTCATCTGGATCATGAAACAATGACTGATTGTTTCATTACAATTGGTGTTTTACTCTTGAAGAAAATGACAAAACTAACAATATTAATGAATATTTTTAAAAATCCTGGACTGCCACTGGATCCGAATCCACACCAAAGTGTTATGGGAATAGTATATGCTGATATGCTAGTATATAGGTAGTATAAGCTTATTTAAAAAAAAAAAAAAAAAAAAAAAAAACCTAACAGAAACACAAATATAGAAAAACATGGGTACAAACCCACACATACACACAAACACACTTTCTATCTCAAGCCTCTCTTTAGTGTTCTTTGCATCTCATTTCCCATGCAAACAGTGCTGCCTCTGCTTAATGCATGGTGACAGGTCTGTGAGTTAAAGGTTTCTAAAGTCATTGATAGACGGGAATCACAAGACACACTCCAATGAGCTGTCAAAGCCCTGGAGAAACAAACACCACCGGGCAAACATTTCATTCATATTCCAGTAGATGCTTTTCTTCTGCAATCCAAAACAAGATGAATGCATTTATTTTTAACATACTTCATCTTCACATGCATGCGCTGAATGTGTGCTGCTGTTGGAAACGATCATCATGAGTTACAGTAAATCAACTAGACATAAAAACTACTTTCATGCATTTTTTCCTTTTGTGTGGAATTTGCTGCAAAGTAACATAAAAGTTGAAACAGCTTTTGTCATGAAACTGGTGATGAAGGGTTTTGGTTTTGGACTCTGAACATCCTGGTAAAATCTTAATCTCAGTGAATCTTTAAATAAAGGTTAATTAACAATATGACATCATCCTCTAATCAGCTGGTGTGAGTGATAGAAAAGGAAGGGGTGGGGGAAGGGGGTGTCATTTCAGCAGGAGTGTGTATGTGTGAAAAAGAGAGCATGAGAGAAAGTGACTGCAGAATTTGATATTCCAGTAGGAATACTGTACTGTATTTCTGTGTGAGAAAGGAACAGTGTAAGTGTGAAAATACACAATCATGCACTGATATATCTGAATGTTAAACTTGCACTTACACTGTTCCTTTCTATCTCAGTGTATATTAAATTATACACTGCATAATTTAATTCTCTGTGTGAGTGTGTGTGTGTCTGTGTGTGTGTGTTTGCCCATTGCCCATATGCCATATGTTTTTCCTGCTTTCCTCAGAGGGAAAGCCATCATTTACTGTCTGTCTGATGTGTGAATGCTTTTGTAAGTCTAAGTGCATGTGTGTGCACTCTTCACAATAGGTGTGTGTGTATGGGTGTGTGTATTTTTAGCCCAACTAACTGTTCACTGAACAGTGCCATCTGTGAGTAGGTGGGATTGGAAACAGGGCAGCCAGACGTTTGGCAGACACGAGGAGGGGCCAGATCAGGCGTTTACAAGGGTGGTAAGGCCGTGAGCTAAAAAAAACAAAAGAACACAAAAGAAAAGAAAAAAAAAATAAAATAAAAAATAAAATAAAGGGGGAGGGGAGGGGTAGCTTATTGATTCCCAGGAAGGCACCTGCAGTTCGGCCCCAAAACTAACAGCAGAACCAGTGTTCCTGAAGCTGCTAACAGGATGCAGATCAGGAACGTTGTACAGGTTTACATATATGAAGTTATCCTTTCAGAAAACCCCTTTATTACTGTGTCACTGATGCATACTGTAGAGTTAGAGCCAGATTTTTCAGGGCTGTACAACTTTCTAAAACTGTCTAAAAAAAATTTGAACCCCAAATCCAAAGACACAGGAAAGCCCTTTGCTTTCATGTTTGTTTTTTAAAAAATGCTAATACTGACAAGAACAGTGTGACTTTAGACCCAGCAGGTTTCAGAGCTACTGCGAAGACGGAGCTTATGTCTCAAAACGGTACAAAATGTTCTGGTTTTTAATGGAGAGCAAATGAGCATGAATAACATCGCTTGGAGTGCAGCACGACTTTATTATACAAAGCCTTTGTTCAGTTAAAGTGTGGTAGAAATATGACAAGTGGTAATGAAACAGCCAGAGTCTATTTCAGCACAACAAATACCCTCTTAAGGTGCCCAAAAGATAAACACTCTTGAAAGATGAAGGCAAACAATTCTAAGGGCAAAATAACACACTTGTGAAAAGGCTTGAAAAAGGTTCAAACTCCAACTGGATTAAACCTATTTTTCCTCAATTTGTATGCAAGCACAGTTGCACTAGCCAACTGGTTGTACATACACAGTATAGGGCCAATAGAGAGCAGCCATGATGGCCTATATTCTGGAGCCCCGACTGTTGAGGTGTTGGCATGTCCAGACAGTCCCACAAACACTGACCAGGCATTCCTAAAGGCTAGTGACATCACACTCGCAGTGACCTCAGCCCCCTAATGACCATTTTGAGTCTCCTAGCAACTGCTGCTGCAACAACCTCAATATTTGTCTGTTTAAAGCAACAGCTATCCACCAAATCCATCAAACTCATCTAAAAAATATTTTCCATTCAACAGAAGCAAGACTCCAATGTTATCCAATACATTTTAATCAATATCAAAACCATCTGGGAGACTTCAAATAGCAAACTCATTTGATAAGTCATTCTCTGGGAATCTGGGTCAAGACTTTCCATTGTCTTCCTAAATATCCATCTTCAAGAGAGCAGAGTTAATTAGAATGAGGCCTGAGTAACTTCTGGCTCTTTATTTTCCGAATGCTGACAAGCAACAAGTAAAAAACGCCAGGTGAAGCAGGTACTCACGCTGCCCAGGTTGACCTCTCCGTTGCCTCCCCGTGAGAACTGGCTGGTCAGCTGGTACAGCATGGTGCGCCCACGCTTCCTGGCCTCGGTAAAGCGAGAACTGCTCTTCCTCCTGTGCCGCTTGTCCTCTGAAACTGTCACACAGAGCTGAGATTAGCGCACGTCAAAAAGTGTCGCAAGAAATTTGGATGCGGCTGAAGACAAAGAACATCTAAACATTGTGTTACTTCACAGAAATTCTGAATTTTGTTAGATTGATATAATGAACATGATATATTTTGCAGGGGTGAGAAAAACAGAAGCCTCAGTAACATTACTTGACTTCCATTGAATTGCAGTGCAATGAAATGACAGCCCATTCCCGACGTGATAGTGCTCGGCATTTGCAGTGGAGTGTGTCCAAGTTCCACTTGAAGACACACAGCTGCCCAAATCAAACTCCCTATTGGAAAGCATTGTCTGAGTTCAGTGAACGAATGCCAACCCAACCAAAACTGCCAGGTAGAACGTGACAGTGATGAACAAGAGTACAGAGAGAAAATGAAAGCTGGGGGCTAGAAGATGGCTCAGTCGTAAATCACACCCAGAGTAAGCAAATAACAGGAGTTTGTTTGGAAACGGGTGGTAGACTACCTTCTTTCTTGCTGTTGCTGTGGCTTTTTCCGTATGTGTCAGTGATGTCTTTGAATGAGAAGAGGAAGAGAACCATTTCACCCTTCTCGTTCTTTATGGGCACAATGTCCAACAGACACCAGAAGGCCATTCCTGAAACAAGATTAGAGAACTTTGGTTATCACCTTCCTTTCTTACTACAGATGACAACCGATGAAGCAACTTCTCAAAAGAAAGATTCAGTGTAAATGGATATTTTTAATGACATTTATTCCCAATCATCCTCCTCAAATACCACGACCGCAAAACCATCTCTATTTTTTAACATCATGGCCCCTGAATTCCCCTATCATGGTAAATCTCAGCATGTCTACACCATGATATTTGTCAAATATGACATAAGCTTTCTAAAAATATATGCCAAATTAGACAGGGATCATGTAATAAGGGAGTGTGCGCAAAGAGAAAGAGACAGACAGGGTGAATCCTCATTTTAATTGAAATGGAAAGGGAGGAGGATGGGGTTTTAACAAGTCAGGCAGGCAAGGAGCACCATAGATCTAAGACCTTGCCATAACCCAGTCTGCTCATTAGCAAGTCTGCAGAAACCGCACTCTGCCACCAAACAGATGCTTCACATCTCCTGTGTGTGTGTTTGTGTGTGGGTGTGTGTGTGTGTGTGTGTTAGACAATGAGAGAAACAGGAAAACGAAGAGAAATGGTATTTGGTATAGAGAAATGGTGTGTTTTAGCACTAGGCTGTAGATGTAAATAAAAGATGGGAAAAACTATTTGTGTTTCTAAGTATACTGTGTATGTGTAAACGAGTTTTTTGCTTAAAGCTGCATGGGATTATTTTTATGTATACTGCAGACTGTACTATATCTCTTCCCCTGCCTCCTGCCTGTTTCATGCCTTGTTGTGACTTGAAGAAATAGTTTTAATTGCAGCCCAGCTTTGGTAATCCAACAGAATAATTAGCACACATACACACACACTCTTTGAGGCTGCAGGTTTGAGTCTGTTCAGGGAATGTGAGCCAATCAGGGAGGCTTACCCAGCATTGTGATCTCTTTCCATTTATGACATCATATTGTGATATTTCATTAAACTGAGAGTGCTGATTCCAAACTGTAAGATACAGCAATAAAATGAATACCCATGTACTTTCTCCTGACTTATTTAAATGGAAATATGTATTAGAGAATTTGAAGCTCATCAGTCTAGCACACATGCTTTCTCCCTGTAGGACCTGTTGATGGGCAATATATTACTGGGGTGCATTTATTGCTACCAGATGTCTATCATAATTTCATCTGATGCTGTTATTAATCATGAATACCTAGCAACATAGTAACTCTGCCCTGCAGCAAGAGCGTCTGCTAAAATCCGATAATGAAAATAGCAAAATATTTAAATCCCTGACACACAAAATGCAATTTTATTAGCATACTACTGTATTTGTCAGTAAGTAGCTACATCCGCACCACTGTGGATATTCATACTTCAGGAAAGTACAAACTATTCCAACTCTAGAAAAAAATCTAATTTAGTTTGTTAAAAATATTGATGTTTCTGTCTGATTTTTGCTGTCAGTCCAGAATCAAACCAGCAACTCTTCAGTCACCAACCCACTTCTCTAACCTTTAGGCCAACACTCTAAAAATAAACATAATGGTTATAATATACAGAACAATTTAGGGACACATTCAACATCAGCCAAAACAAATGGAACAGCAAAGTCACCACATTTTCCTAGTTACAAAACAATTTGAGCTTTCCTGACAAATTATGAAGCAATGCAAACAATAACAGGGATTTTAGTTTCTCCATCAAAGCAAAAAAGAAACTCCTTCTCCCTCTCCTCTTTGCCCACTCACCATTCTTCTTGTAGAAGTGTACCTCAGCCTGGTACTCCTCTCGGCTCTCCAGAGCTTTCTCCATCTGCTGGGCCACATGCTCGCTCGTGTCGGCCCCGTACAGGAAGCGGCAGCTGCAGTTCTTCTGCATCACCTCGGTGCGCACAAAGCCCGTCAGTTCACAGAAGCCGTCCGAGCAGTAGACGATAGGGTAGCCCCGATGGCCCTGGGCATTACCCAACAGGAAGTTACTGTCTGTTAGGACGACAGGAGAAAGTAAAGAGGGGGTTATTAGCTTAAAATAGTAAATAAATATATTTATGAAACCTATTTTTGAGCCAAACCTGAGCGAACACAAGTGAGGAACCCATAAGGACCAGGCAAGGTCACTTAATCAGACTTAGTTTGTTCTTTAAGCAAATATCCAATCCTAGTTGTGTTAGCTAGAATCAAAGCCTCCTTAGCTCTTTGAAGTCATGCCAAGGCTTTGCAAGTTGAGTTCAATTGAGGGAGACAAGTTCAAAGTCTGAAATTCAAAGCTTTATTGATTAAACATAAATCAGAATTTGGCATAGACCAAATTTATGGATGATAACATAATTTGCCTGGGGCATCATTCTCTGGGTTTCTGAAGGAAATTGTGATGGTGTTGATGGTGGAGAAGATGGTTGGCGGTTTAGGAAATCAGTTATGATGCTATAATGACAGTATGAAATATTTCACAAAAGATAAAAAGGGTAACAGAGGACAAATATAACGTCAAACAACTACCAGGTTTTCTTATTAATTAATTTTGGATGAGTGTAAGAAGAACTCCATGCATTTCAACTTTAAGGCACATTGCATGAAACTCATTTGGTATAAAATATAATACTGAATTAATTTCTCACTGTACAAAAACCCATTCCTACCAAAATGACATTTTATGTTACTTTATAGCCTATGAAAAAGGCTTAATATCCAATTCTCAGGTCTCACAGGGACCAAGAACCTAATTTGAAAATCCAATACAATTCTCTTTTCAGCAGAATATTATCACACCTCCTCCTGTTCTAGGTACCGTCAGTAGTTCAGTGCACGTATAGCTTAAGATATTATGCCGAACTTCCATAAAACATGAGGCAATAGACAGGAAATACACATGTTTAGGCTGATGTAAATCCATATCGGATCACATTAAAGTGGAGGAATATTATTTCTGGTGTGCAGGCTTTTTCTGTCTTGCACCTCAGGGATGCTGTTCATTTGGCACCTAAGATTCTTGCTTTGTAAATCTTCCTTCCCTGTTTCCTGCCATGATTTCAGCACCATGGACAGTTCCTTCAAAGCATGCCTGTAGCATGTTTCATGTTTCTATCTTCCTCATTTTATTTAGTTACGGCTGCAGGACATAAATATACAGCATCAGTCCTCTCATCTGGGATCTCGTTCCAATAACTCCAGGTTGCAGGATTTACATGGTGGCTGTGATACCCACAGGCAGTGCATCACTTCTGATACATCCATTTGCAGTGGTGATAGCTACAGTATATTTTCATGACACATTTCGCTTGGTTGCTGGATGTTATAGTAAAATTCTGAATTAGAAATACTTAAATTTAATAAGCTAAGAGAAGTTATTAAGTTCTTGTATCTTCACTGTAGTAAAGTCATTTTGGCATTTCAAAATGTGGCTTTCAAGGTCTAGCTGCAGTTGTAAGAGCTCTGATGTGCTGTTTATTAATTTTACATGAACTGATTCATAGAAAATAAAAGACACTACTTACAGGCAAGATAACAGGAGCATTGCGTAAAATATTATGCAATTAATACTCAAAGACAAAGTCTCAATAAAAACTAAGCATTATAAGCTTAACAATATAAAATTTATTGCTTTCAATTGTGTTCCTGTTATTTTGTCCACTCCCTGCACAGCATAGATCCTGTAAGAGGAGAGCTAAACCCTCCTCAGACTCATCTATTTCTGATGTTTAGCTTCATATTTCAGGGAATATTCATGAATGTTAGCATGGAAGAAAAATGCCTCTTTTATATTATTTAAATGATTCTTATTAGACTTATCCTTCTGTAATATTCTGACCTTTTCTACTTTTCACATATTTCTCATAATTGTAACTGTGTCTATAATAAGACAATGTGTTTTGACTAGATATTAAGGCCTCAGTTGCAGACTTAGACTCAAAACAACATTCTTAACCTTAGAAACTGTACAAATCTTTCCCTCCTCACGATTCTTGGAGCAGATGCCTTGACATTCTCAGCTTGTGCCTCTGCC
Organism: Lucifuga dentata; assembly: GCA_014773175.1. Classification (NCBI taxonomy): domain Eukaryota; kingdom Metazoa; phylum Chordata; class Actinopteri; order Ophidiiformes; family Bythitidae; genus Lucifuga; species Lucifuga dentata. The sequence goes on along the minus strand of VXCM01000581.1, from coordinate 135,222 downwards.
CACACATGTATGCTATTAAAAGTTCATAACTTCTGCTGCTGAAGCAAAAACATCAGACTCAGGTTTCCGGTGTGGCAAGCACAGAGGCAGCACGCAGACAGACTGGTGTGAAATCTACAAATTCCACAGGGAGCGAGCCAAAGAAGAAGCAGCATTAAGCAGCTGCCACCAAGCTTTCTACAATCTAGCATTATAATTGGCTGCCCTCAACAGAGAGAAGTCCATGGGGGGATGTCTTTCCTGAGCGGTGAAAACCTTTCTTGAGCATCAGCGACAACTAAGCTGTCAGTGTGAAATTACAGGAAAAGACAGACATCGGTCATATCATATCGCCACACAACAGCAGGCAGTGTAGGCTTTATGCATTTCCTCACTGTTTGTTCCACAGACTTCAAAATAGAGAAATTGCAGATTTTAATGAGAATGGGTTCCATAGAGAGCAGCTGACAAGCTGTTGCTTATTTTTTAATCTTTGAAGATTTCTCTAAATTTAATATTTAAACACACAACTCTTAAATGAAGCTACTGGGCTCTTTATATCTCAGAAATCGCTCTAGAAACAATGCATGAAGAAAATGTTCTAGTCTGTACTGTTGTTAAAAAAAAAAAATGCATACCCTCTTTTNTGCATGAAGAAAATGTTCTAGTCTGTACTGTTGTTAAAAAAAAAAAATGCATACCCTCTTTTTCATGTTCTATAAATTCCTAAGATCCAAAGTTAATTCAGTGAGCCAGCAAGTGTTGAAGAACAACCACATTCATCTCTGGTTTACGTAATGTTTACCTAAGAATAGACACATCTCTACTCAGCATCCCTAAATCGGTCCTTCAAGTAGGTCAAGGGCAGTGAGAGTCATAAATCACTTTGTAACGATGTACTTACACCAATGTTCTGCCAAGAAAAAAAAACTTTAATGCCACGTTTGGAGCTGGGCAAAATGTTCTGCTTTGCACTGTGGATGAGACGACTCATGATTCTGCAGTTTTATTCAAGCTGGGATGTTTGAAAGTCCATTCATCCAAAAAGTTTTCTTCACTGTGTTAGTTTGTATTTGGAGTGAAATGCACATATACACACACCATCCATTGCTTTAGGAAAGAAGATGCCACTCATTAATTTGTTGTCCCTAGTGGGTAAACAGCAGTTGCTTGGGTGCGTGTGTGTAAGACTGTCACAGTTCAATTCTGTTCAATTCTGTTCAATTCTTCTAATCCTCTCAGGGATATTGCTTCGAGTGGCCGCTCCGCTGCTTCTACTTCCTTAATTACACATCTGCGTTGACTAGCTACAACTGTAATCTGACATGATGACGTTGCATGCTACTGCTAACAACACACAGCCTGCATTGTGCTCATGTGGCAAAGGTCCTCTTGTGGGGACGGCAGCGTAGAAGAGACAGATGAAATCCATGAGGCCGCATCGCCTCACCAACTAATTACTACCCAGCAGCATGTAATTACTCACTGGAGAAGCCTTTGTTAGAATGCAAATAAATGGAACTTGCAGGGGAAAAGGTCGCACACTGAGTACTGGCCTGCTACACCAACATAAGGAGCTTGAATGATATTCATCCATCACCAGTAATCCATCTGTTGACAGCAATAAGTCATTCACAAAACCATTTTCTATACTTCTGAATGGCAGCAGACAAACTGATTCAACATCTGGTCAAAAAGTTATATACCTTGTACATATACAGATCTGAATTCTTCATCACAAATCTATGCCCAACTTCAAAACTAAAGACCAGTCAGAGAAATAATGATGCCAGTACATTTGCCCAAGTAATGCACTTAAATACAATTTTGAAGTACTGATACTTTTGAAAAAAAAACTTTGTATCACTAGTTTTGGGTAAATAATCTCATATGATCTTTTTTCAGTCTCAAATTTTGGTGATTTTCATTTAAAATCTACAAAAATAGAGGAAAAAACTAAGGTTTTTCCACACTGTCAATATTTTTAGGGAAAAGCCTCATATGTCCAACCTTAGAGATTTTTATTATTTTATTCCTAAACCTAGATTTTAATCAAAATTTCACCATTTAAACTTCACCGATGGTACTTTTACATTCAATAGCAGAGTAAATCCTACTGCTACTAGTATTTGTTTGCTTTTAGTTAAAGGACCATACTGGCCATTTTGCATGTTTGAGCTTAATATATTCAATTTTCAAACATGTTACATTACTGGTCCTTACATGTTACATGGTATGGTCCTTTAAGGAAAGTTTAGTATGCAGGACTTTTGGGTAATACATTATTTGTGTATTGTAGCATTACTGCTTTGCATTGTAGTACTACCATACTGTTGATACAGTATGTTTTCCTCAACCTGCCTAAAAAAAGCAGCAGAGGTTTCAGCTATTTGCTGGCATTTTGCCTGAGGGATGCTGTGCCGTTCTGGCCTTTTCAACAGCCTATTTAGACCTGTTCATCAGCTGGGTAACAATGCGCTCCATGAGGTTTGATCTGACAGTCCTCGCCATTTCCCCTTTGGTTCCTTGGTCTCCTTTCAGCTGAAACGTGTTTCAGGGGAAAATAAACCCATTCTTATCTTTCCCTGCAGCTGCCCTGTAGTTATGGTGTCCCACAGGGCAAACGGGCTGCTCTCAATGTGAGAACACACTGCCGGGGAGGTCATGTAAGGGAGGTGGGCATAAGGGACACACATGCATGCTGACATGTGACAACATATACACCCACATGTAGGCAAACATCCGGACATGGCAGGGCACAACATGGTAGGGTTGCAAGTGGCAAATGTAAGATCTGGATTTAAATATGATATCAAACAGCTGCCCTGTTAAACAGCCTGCAGCAAAATGATGCCCTTCACCCCATTTGGTGAACAATTCTTCACAAAATCATATATCCAGTAAAATCAACATACTGACAAACACACACATACAAGGCACACACTTTGACAAAACTCTAACAAACATAACCATAAAGGCATGAGGTCACACACACTCAAATACACACAGAAACACAATTCAGCACAATTACACAATTGCTTTGGGCAGCAGGAATGCTGACATTGCTATGAGCCAAATAATGTGCTTTGCACTGCAAAAGGTTACTGACTTTTAACCCATTCTGACTTAACCGTTCTGACATTTTACTTACAAAGTGAAAAGTAGTGAAAAGTAGTTCTCTCAGTCCAGGAATATTTAAATCAATCAATAATGAAGTCCAACCCACAGCCAAAAACCAGAGGGTCAAACTCCTGATGCCATAAAACTGTAAAATCTGAAAGCTGCACAATAGATAATGACTGGAAGATTTCACATTTTTAAAACTGCAGCTGAGGCCTAATTTTTACATGTAAAGGATGTTTAAATGAAAAGTATTAGTAATTCAAAGTATTTAATGCAAAAAGCAGTAAAGGAAGTGCTATATTGTAGTGAATTATTATGGCAATATATAATTGAGTTTAATTTAATAAATGCAAAATGTGCAGGATAATGCTTCTGTGTTTGATTCAGTGCTTTAAATGTACTGCTACAAGGCTGCAAAAGGTTTGTTAGACTTCAAATAATATGTGAGTAATTTCTTGGTTAAATTGAATTGTGATACATTATGAAAGCTATTATTAAATAAGTGTACTTTCCATGAACAAGTCAAATGAATGTACCCAGCATTATATGGTATAATTAGTTCTGGATTAGGGCTTTGTGCCTCACGTGAATATTAAACATAGCAGACAACTATAATTACCAGCTATGGTACTTTTGTTTGGACCTAATCCATTAAAATCAGCTAAATCATACACAGCAGAAACCTATATTTTAGGAAATAAAGTGAAAATGAGAGCACAAGCACATTACCACATACAAGGAGCCTAATTTTCATGCATGTTTACAGATGCCTGGATAGTAGTTTCATATTTGTGGCTTGCACCTGGAGAGATTTTAGTTTCGAAGAAGCAAAGAGAAAGTATTAAATACACCTTAAAAAGTTTTAAAGGACCATACCATCCACTTTGCATGTTTGAGCCTAATATATGCAGTTTTTATACATGTTATGTTACCTGATAACCATTTCCCAAAGGATAAAACCATATTTCAGCTTTCCTGATATTTTGCAAAATCTCTTAATCTTTCAAAATCAAATATTCAAGCAATACACCCACCTTAAAAATTGATGTTTCTCCTGCTAATAGTTACACAGCCTTATGAAGTCATGGTTGTTCAAATTTCTCAATAAACACAGGTCTTCTTTTGGGACTATATGCCCCAGTGGAGACATACATTCACTCCACACTTTTTATTGCGCTTAAATGCTAAAATTTCGTAACTTAAAAAAAAACCCTGAACGCACGTGTTGTTTGCGATGATGGATTACCTATCCCAAGAAAGTTTCAATTATCAACAACTTGATTTTAATAGCGTACCAGAATGAACTGAAACCAATGGAGGTCTGGAAGGTAGGACATTTTTTTTTTAATTCACTGTTCCAGTAGTATGCTTTAGGAAATGATTGTCAATAACCTTACGTGTATGAAAATTGAATATATTAGGCTCAAACATGAAAAATGGATGGTATGGCCCTTTAAGATTGTGTATAGATTGTATTGTATTGTTGCCACCTCTAGCTGCAGCAGGTTGAAGAAGGAAGGTTGGGGATGCAGCTGCAAAACCTACGATGCCGCTTCTTTACAGGTACTTCTAAACAAGAGAGCAGCTGAGCTCTAAAACCCCTTGATTGGAAAGCAAGTACAAGGGATTCCTTTATAGTGGACCATCTTTCCTCCCAAAGTATTTAAGTATCTTCTATGGCAAGTGGTGGGACCCTGTCTCCCGGGCAACAGGAAGGAGGCTATTTTGGGCATTCTGCCACTCTTCTAGGAGCCATAGCCTTATGATGGCTTTGAAATGGGCTTGGAAGTGGAATCAAAGTCCTGTATCCTGCTGCTACCAGCAACTACTGCCCACCTGTTGTTCAAACTATTTGATCATTTGCTCACAAGCTTGGTGGAGAAAGCACAGGCAAACAGCCTTGTGTGAAGTAAAGCAGATAAACGTGGTCACCTTGTATGTTGAAAATATAAAGGTAGCTTGCAGCAAAGTGGGAGATGTAATATCCAGAGCATGCATTGGTGCTGCAGGGACAGTTTCTTTTGAACATTAGTCCTCTGACTCTTAAAGGACCATACTGGCCATTTTGCATGTTTGAGCCTAATATATTCAATTTTCATACATGTAACGTTACTGACAATCATTTCCCAAAGCATACTACTGGAACGAGAACGGTGAATTAAAAATGCTTTTCCTACCTTCCAGACCGCCATTGGTTTCAGTTCACTCTGGTGCGCTGCTAAAATCATCTTGTTGATACTTGAAACGTTCTTGGGATAGGTAATCCGTCAACATGAACAAGACGTATATTCAGGGTTTTTTTCGAAGTTTTGTAATTTTAGCGTTTAAGCGCAATAAAAAGCACAGAGTGATATGAAAATGCTTCCTGTTGTCAGTTCTTCACTACAGCACTTGAATGCACCACTACAAAGCATTTTCAGATTCTGTGCTTTTTATTGCTCTTAAATGCTAAAATTATGTAATTCGAAAATAACCTGAATACACATCTTGTTTGCGATGATGGATTACCTATCCCAAGAATGTTTCAAGTATCAACAAGTTGATTTTAATAGTGTACCAGAATAAACTGAAACCAACTGAAACCAATGGCGGTCTGGAAGGTAGGAAATTTTTTAAAATTTCCTACCTTCCAGTAATATGCTTTGGGAAATGATTGTCAGTAACATTACATGTATGAAAATTGAATATATTAGGCTCAAACATGCAAAATGGCTGGTATGGTCCTTTAAGTGCTCACATAAACATTAGATTGTTCCAGACATTGCTCTCAGTCACATGACTCAGCTCTGTAGTCTGTCTTGTTACATGATGATTGGTACAGAAAATCCTCAAAGGGAAATTTTCTTTCCACATGGATATCAGAGAGCAGCACTTATAGTGTTGGCAGGCAGTGTGTGCTGTGCTCAAGGACACTTCAGCAGAATAAATGTAACATAGAGAGAATGAACCCTGGTCCTCTAGCTGAAGTGTGTGATACTTACGTGATCTAAATGTGTGTGTATCTTCTCATCGCATTTGCATTTTAACTCTGCTGTGTTCTGACATGAAAAACAGCTCCTAATCAGCAATGTGTTGGTGCACAGTAAGCTCAAGAGAAATCCTCAAAGACCTAATTAAAATGGCTAACTCACGAGCCAATGCTATAATTACAGAGTCCTCACATCAAGTACACCGTAATATCACCTATTTTATGTTTACTTCCTCCTGACTGTGGATTTGAGTGAGGAGAATAAGACTGCTACTAGACAACAGGCGGGGGGGNAAGCAAACAAAGAGAGACGACCTGTGGTATTTGTTTACAACAAGCCACAGCCTCCCCTGAGGGTGGCACAAGGTACAAAACAAGAGATACAACGCAGGTAGAAATGGCAGTGCTGTGTAGTGGTTGCAGAGACTAGGTTAAAGCGAAATAAGTGACACAAATGTGAAAGATTGATGTGAAAGATGTTTTCTGAAGGTCAATTTCCAGTCCTGTCTCTCTATAAAACGGCACCGCAGAGGGTAACAAACTTTCCAGAGATTGAAGCAAATACAACCTGAGGAGAGAATGACCTGAGAACAGATAAAACTTTGTCCTGTCCAAGTTCACACAGGTGATAAAAAAAAAAAAGGTCAGCTTCATTTACATTCTAGCTGTGGCGCTCTCACAGTGAAAACACCTACTAACCTTTCTTTTGTCATGTGATAACTGACCAAAGATATTTACTGATTGTTTTTTTTTGGTACAGAAAACTGTACCAAATCTAAGAATACATGCCATTCAAGCATAAGTAATATATCCGCAGAACGAATTTTACTACGAAGTATTGTGATTTGACCACAGTGTACAATGTGTTAATTCATTCCTGCGTACTTACGGGTGCCATCAAATCGTGTAGCGATGGTGTCCAGAAATGTGTTCTGGGGGGCCAGCAGGCCCTTCATCACCGGCATCTTGACCCAGATCTGGGATTGCCAACGGCTGGCTGGAGGTCACACCATCCCAGAGGCACACTGGGGGGCTCCCAGGGGCTCTCAGCAGGTGCAGGGGACTTTGAGGGTGATAGTCCAGTAGTGGGCAGGGGGAAACACATCTAAACACAGCCACCCTTCTCCAAGCAATGCCTCTTCGATAGGAAGAGTAAAATTGCAGGTTACTACAATGCAGATGTTGGGGTGTGGGCAGCAAAATAGAAAATTAAAGGTACAAATCACCTACAGCTGCTCAATCAGCGAAAGGAGAGAAAGTCCAGGTGATGGTGAAATCCAGAAATCTTTAGCTCTGTCAGCCAGCTGTTGCTTTTCTGCACCCTTTAGCCCAAGAGCTCATTCCAGCAGCGGAGGAAGTTTTTCTTTAAGTCTGCTGTGTTTTTCCAAGAATCTGCAAGACAAAAGGACTCTGAGTGTCCCTACACCTCGTTCATCGCTCAGCTCAGTCAGGATGCTGTGGCAGAGTAGTTACATCTTCTTGAGCTTTTCTCACTCTCCCCTCCTCTCTCTCTCTCCCTCTCTCTCTCTGCTTCCATCCAGTCCTGTAATATCTCAGCCAATGGGATTGTGGCATTCTCTATAGAAACCTGTCTTCATCTGGGTGAGCAGAGGATGGGAGGGAGAGTGGGAGAGGTGAGGTGCAGGAGGAAGGGAGGGAGGGAAGTGGGGAAAGCGAGAAAGGCAGGGATGCTTTTGGAACAGCTGACAGTATCATTACACCTCATAGTACTATCAGCACAAGGCTTTTGTGTGCGTGTCTGCAAATCAAGGAAAGATGGATTACCTTTGTGTCAATCAATGCAGGCTATTCAGTATTCAGTTTGTATTCAGTTTGACTGTATTCAACTGTGCTGTTTTCATGGGAGGAATATTTTAAAAGTGGGCATAAAGAAATATGATTATTCTTACAACATATCTGCCGTGCTGAGCAAAAAAAAAATCTGCTAGAACTCAGAAACCTAACCTAAACCTAACCTATCCTAAACTGGATTTTGTAGAATATGTTATTGAAACTTGTCTCGCTCCAGCACTCATTCAGCCTTTCTGGATGGAGTTGGTCTCCAGCGCCCGCTGAGCTCTTATCGTTATGGGAGAATTAAGGCTGTGGGATAAAAGCTGATAAGAGCGGATTAAAAGGATAAGCCTGGAGATGTTTTCCATGAAGACTTGATGTTAAACACACTAAAGTAACACCGCATCTTAATTCTCTTTGACCCAAGCAAAATACACAGCTTTGTGGATGGATGAAATTCTAGATACATCAAACAATTGTCAATATTAGTGCCATTAATGTCACAGTAATCATATCTACAGGCTTCCTTACTATTTCAAGTGTTATTAGCTCTTGTCTTTGTGTATCAGCAAATGATTAACTGATATAACCATCCGGAAAACAGCAATTTTTAGTCAACAGAGAATGTTTGCTAAGATTTGTTTCTAAGATTTGTTTGATTTGAGCAAATTCTGTGAACAATTAGAGGTTTTCCACAGGAGAAAGGGTCCTAGTTTTGCAGAATTGCAGAATTTATTTTTGACACTGATTAATGTGCAGCATGAAGCAGAGAATGGAGCCGACAATATCCCCGAGGCAAGGTTGTGGAGGAAAAACTAGAAAACAGAACAAACCTCAGATCCAGCAGTGAGAGAATTATTATAGAGCTTTCTCATAAATTTCATAACCCATAAATACATTTGGACTGCATTTGGTTTTACACATTTAAATAATAAACCTGGTAACTGGTAGAAGCAAAGACAGACAGGTTCCATATTAAAGGAAAAACCAGCATTAAGTGTCTTTGTAAGGTCTTGGGCTACCATATGCTGCATGACCAGCTTTAGTGCACCTTAGCAAAGATTGTAGAAGTCTCTGGAACTCTACTGGAGGGATGTAACACCATTGTTTTAAAGGGGAATCATCATTTGGTGTTTTGATGATGGTGGAGAGCTCTGTTCAACAAAAATCTCCCATAAATGTTCACTTGGGTTGAGATCTGGTAACTGCGAAGTTCACAGCATATGATTTGCATCATTTCCATATACTAACAAACTGTAGATGGGGAGTATGCCATCCAGGAAGAGACAACTTCAATCAGGATAGAAATGTTTCATCATAGTTTGATAAAGGTGATCACTCAGAATATTACTGTATTGATTTACACCAACTCTTCCCTTTAAGGGGACATGTGGACCCAAATCATACCAAGAAAATGCCCCTCCACAGCATAAAAGAGCCAACTGACACTCCCCCCCACCCCCACTGTAGGGGGTCAAGCATTCAGGCACATACCGTTCTCTTGGTGTATTCGCCCACTTGTGGAGAACATGTTGAAGGATGATTCATCTAACCATGCCACTTTTTTCCAAAGTGCCTGTGGTTTTTGCACCACTGAATGTTCATTTGTATCACTGTGTTATACTGTGGGGATGAGCATTTTAACTATTCTGGTACAGGTTGGGTCCACTTGTCCCCTTAGAGGGTCATCTGCTCCAAAAAACATCCCCTTCTTTCTATGGTAAGGTGCACTGAATCTGTTCTAAGACGCTTTATGTTGGTTTTTCTTTTGTCATCCATCTGCATATCTCTCTGTACCTATCAATTATAAAAAAAAAAAAACAATGCTGATGCTTCCCATCACAGTGTGATAAATGAGGGTCCAGAAAGAAAAAGAAAAGTGATATGTGAGGTTTCAGCGTGGGTGTTGATCATGTTAGAAAAGTTGAGCAGATTTGGCAGCTGTGTGGGCAATTGCTTTAGCCTGAAGGTTTGTAAGCTTCAGTGTGAAAACACAGTTTGGTCTATTTTGACTGGCACTACCGACAGAAGATGCTTTTGGTTTGAAGCAGCAATGTGCTCAACGGGTAGATGTCAGAGGAAGACATTTTCTGTCGTTAATATCTGTCGGTCTGAAAACCTGAAAACAGAAGGAATAATAAAATTAAAGATGCACGCTTCGACCATGCAGCAGGCAACACGGATGAGCTCCATTTGGAGGAAAAAGGAAAAATGAACTGGTGAAAGTGAAGGCACTGGCTAGCAGGCTGGAAGAGTGTATTGTTCTCCCTCTCAGATCCTATTCAAATCCTGGCAGCCCTTTACTGCTATTTATTTTTAATGGCCTCTTATTGTCTTTCTGTCTTGTAGTTCATCCATCTCTGTTTATCACTAATACAGAGGTTAATCCATTAAACATGCTCACTATCTACTTTCCAGTCTAATACCGCAAAGCGACGAGCAGACAACCAGGCCAAATTATACCAACTGTGTTTCCCACAATTCTTAGCTCTGTTGACGCCGTTGGCCTTCACCCAGTTAAAGTAAATCCCCCGTTATTTTAGGTTAATGTGGAATGGCTCTGCAGCGTCTCTGCTGGGTCCATCGTGTCCTGATGGTCTGTGAAAGTAACATTTTTCTCAGCTATAAAACAGCTAAGCTCTTCATCCAGCATCGCTCACACAACATGCAACATCACCACAGTCAGCTGTTCTGCTCTCGACTAAATACGTCCTCCTTCCCTCCAGCAAAGCCATTCAGAAATCAGGGCTGCCGTTCTCAAATCTCAGTTGTTTACACTGAACTAACTCGTATCTGGAGCAGGTGTCCTGAGCTGCTCTGTGATTATATGTGTGTAAATCCTAAAGACATGTGAGCATCACAGGCAGATGAAGACACAGATTCTTTCTCATTAAAACATACCCGGACAGAAATAACAAACCATGCTGAATAATTTAAAATAGGTAAAGCAGTTTGTAAAAAAAAAAAAAAAAAAAAAAGAAAAAAGAAAAAAGAAAAGCATATTGGATTCCTCAACCACAGTGCTGAAATCTCTCCACTCTGTGAACAAACTGCTAATCATGCACCATAAAAAAAATCACAAAAGTATCATCAGTAAGAAAACCTCACATAGCAACACTGAAATTAGAATCAATAAATTTGAGAAACACCACAAAAAAAATAAATAAATAAAAAATAATAATATATTGAAACCATCTTCAAAATGTCCTCATCAGAATTTGCAACAACAAAAGAAAGCTCATTTTCTATTAGATCACCCTGCATTTTGGGTTCATTCAAATGAGGATGGCAAGAATTTTTCAACCTATTGAAGAGCAAAATATTCTTCACCAATATTAAAAACGTGAAAACTCAACAAAAAACAAGTACTATTTTTCTGTTTAAGATTGTTATAGTTTCTTTGTAGCTCGTACATCTCTATTTTTTGGAATCTGTGACAGTCAAATACATAGGGAGCGATGCAAGGTTAAATCTTTCCTGGAAGAGAACACCATCTTTGCTCCTTACATCACCACTGAAAAGCTGTATGATGTAAAGTTATATCATACAGCTCTCAGTTTCCTGTTTTGGTCTACTCACACTATGAAGCCAAAGTAAAGCTAGGGCAGTGTCAAATCTCTGCTGAAATGGGACATTACTAAAAATATTAGCCCACTTTGTGAGGGGAGAGACCTGCAGGAGGGAAAGAAGCGTGCTGTGCAACAACATGCCAGCTAAACAGAATCTGAGAGAAGAACAAATCTGATTCGGGCTTATTCAGCATTCAGCTGCTTTGCCTTTATCTTGATTAAGAGAGTGATTTGATGACATAAATCTAATAATAATGTGTTGTTGGTGAGTAAAACAAATTTTAATATGTACTGATGCTAAAAATGCTGCATTTAGGGTCATAAAGATGGAGGTCAATATTTGAGCTGAAGGTGCTAACACTCAAGTTATGAGAATAATCCGCTGTTTTAGCTCATAGTAAGGAGATCATGGCTGTTTTCATAAGACAAACAAATAGGGGACACCTGCCTGGTTGCCTGGCCAGCTAAGGACACTTGCAGGAGTGGCAGCTAGAGCCATAAATAAAGGACTAGTTCCCTCTAGTGGTTGATCAGTCAGATGGTGGGGGCAAGTGAACTCAGGTACCAGCACATAGTCTGCTCTGAGTTCACTTTTAAGCTTTCATTTGCCACTTATCGTGAGAATCCAGAGCCTTTACAAGAATTTAATATGAGCTTCTCAATAAGCAGAAGTAGGATGCTAATCACTGTTGCACTGCAGCAAATGTTCCTAAATGTTGCTTTAAGCTTCTGAGGTACTAATATGTTATTAGCTTTCAGTAAAACATCACTTTGGAAAAATCATAATTATGGTCAAGAAAATAAATCAAGTCACATAAACATTTTTAATTGGTAAAATCAATAATTTTATGATTTTGTGTGACTGTCCAAATGCACAATTAATGAATTTTTAACCCATGAGTCTTTATTAAAGGACCATACCACTCATTTTACAAGTTTCAGCTTAATATATTCAATTTTCATACACGTAAGCATACTACTGGAAAGGTGAATTAAAATGTTTTTCCTACCTTCCAAACTGCCATTGGTTTCAGTTCATTCTGGTACGCTATTAAAATCAACTTGTTGATACTTGAAACGTTCTTGGGATAGGTAATCCATCATCGTGAACAACACATGTATCCAGGTTTTTTCGAAGTTTTGTAATTTTAGCGTTTAAGCGCAATAAAAAGCACGGAGTCAATGTATCCACCGAGGAATAGAGTCCCAAAAGAAGATCCATGTTTCTCAAAACATTTCAGTGACCGTGACTTCATAATTTTACATTATTAGCAGGTAAAACATTGATTTTTAAGGTGGTGTATTGCTTGAATATTTGATTTTGAAAGATTAAGAGATTTCGCAAAATATCAGAAAAGCTGAAATACGGTTTTATCCTTTGGGAAATGATTGTCAGTAATCTTATGTGTATGAAGATTGAATATATTAGGCTCAAACATGCAAAATGGATGGTATGGTCCTTTAAAGTGCAAACAATTTAAATGTATCCTGTTATTCAGTCAGAGCTCACCAGTCCACTAGTCCACAGGCATTGTCTCGTATCCCGCAAAGCCTTTTCTGCAGCTTTCAGGAAACAGTTTTTCCCAAAAGGAAGTCAGCGTATTCTTTCCTGCGCAGAACACGATGCATTTTGAAAGTGTTCGGCGAGGTGTTAGAGAAGGACATCATCTGTGTGCGAAGTTCCCTGAACGCACCCTCAGCAACCAGCTGCACTCGCATTGATCCAATGCTGCCTTTGATACGGAACGACTTATAGACAGCCGAGTCCTGCTGGAGACAGATGTCCAACTGAAAGGAAGGAAGGCAAAGTCAACGAAAACAAATAATTTCACAAAAACGTACTAACAGTTTCTGCTGGTTACGGCTGCCAGGTTTCATTTACCTTATATCTCTGCTCTTCTGTGAGGTTCCTCACTCCTTTTAGTTCTATAAATACCTGGTAATGAGGATCAGAGCCTCCTGTTGAATCTCCTGTAGTAACAGAAGCCTATGAGCACACAGACACAAAAGCATCAAATGAGAAACACTTTTTTTTGATTAGTTTGGGAGGTTCAGTCATTACCCAGAATGCCACTCTCAGCACAGCAGTAATCGACCAGGTGAGCTCCTGGCCACTGAGCGACGGCCTTCTTCAGAGCACCCAGGAACAATGCCTCGGACACTTTCTCCCCTCGGACGCTCAACATCTGTCCCCGCCTGCAAGGAGAGAGAAACAAGGAAAAACATTTTACCAGTGTCTCTTTTTTTGTATTGCATAGTTCAAACTTAAACTTTCTAAAATACACCAAAAATGTTAAGTTGAAATGTGTATATAAGGATGTACAAGACATCTGGAATTTTCTATCTAAAGTCATGATTCAGTCTTTAGAAATATGACATCTTGGATTTGAGTATTTCACTCAAGAAAAGCAGAAGGTTCAGTGAAGAGTTACTTAAGCAAAAAGAGTATATGTAATATGATACTGACATAAAGTATAATTTCTTTTAATTACTAATTCCTAATTTGTAATTAAATGCAAAGAACCATGAAGGCACATGATGGCAAAACCAAGAGTTTGAGAGGTTTTACATTCACACCTGAAGTGATATTCATATGAACTCTGTGTCATACTGTACCTGTACTGAAACTCAACAATTGGACACTGGTTATGGAAGCCAACAACCTTTACAATATCTCCAATGCGATATCTGTAAGACAGCAAATACACATATATACAAGAGTCTAATGCAACTGAAGAGAATTAAGTACCCAGAGTTAAATCTTAGGCAAGTTATGCCCATTTCATAGTTTAAAGATATATTCAATTGGACCACAAATCTTGACAATGCAACAGCAATCAGACCTGAAGAGTCCTGAAGCGTTTGTGAGGACGAGCTCATAGTTGTGTCCCTCCTTCACCTCCTCCATCAGCAGAGTGTGAGGCTGCTCCTCATCCAAGCTGCTTTCTGGCAGGAATTCGCAGAACATGGAGCGTGGACACAGCAGGTAGCGCCTGGAGGGCTCCTGAGGCCACAGGTTCACCCCTATCAGTCCTACAGGAGCCAAACCAGATGATTAAATCTAATTAAAGCAAAGCAATACCCTAAACACCCATTTTTCCTATTTTGGGGCTGCAGCTTAATGATTATTTTAATTATCCATTAAATTAACAACTATTTTCTTTATTAATCAGTAAAAATTGTCTTGCCTAACAGATTTTGACCACTGAAACTGACCATTACTCTGTCACTTTAAACTGTATTTCTCAAAGTGGTGTCCTGGATTTTGATATTTTCAGATGTGATTTTCTACCTTCAGTAGCAGCATAGAATGGCGAGTAGAATGGTACGCCCCAGCAGTAGCTCTCCCTCAGCATTTCCCCGTAGATCTGATTGGAGCCTGAGTCCACTGCCAGCACCAGATGGAGGTGGGGCCACAAGCGCTGTGAGATGCCCTTAAAGCCTTCCCGAAAGTGCTCTCGAAGTTCTGCAGCCCTTCTCGGATCTGGCTTGATCTGAGCCTCAAGTCTGGCCCTCAGCTTGGGCTCCAGAGTTAAAGAACTGCTGACCTTCCCTCGTTCTATGTCGTCCACAAGCTCCTGCCAGCGCTCCTAAGGCATGGAGAGGAATATCAGACAAAAACTAGCTTTCTAATTCTTAGATTAAGCAATTTAACAAAGAAAGCATTCATCTTTAGAGCTTTATCTACCGTTTTTGGGAGCCTAGCATCTGACTACATGTTGCTTAAAACTTTATTCTATTTGACCTGAAACTTTTTTAGGAATCAGGATGAGGGTCATTTTTAGTTTACAAAAGATTCTGAAACAGTGATGGCATTAAGTGGCACATTTGTGATGTACCTGCAAGGCACTGAAGGCATAGAAGACTGTGGAGGCAAAGTTAGACTCCAGTGTTCCCACTGTGGGATCTTTCAGAGCAAAGAGGAGATGCAGGTAGAGAGCATCTTTTTCACTGGGGACCTGAAGGGAAAAAGTACCATACAGTCCCTTTAAAATCAGTCAGAAATAGGAAAATAGTAATAATTCTGAATGAAAATTTATAAAAACACCATAAAAAAGAACAAAAAGGCGATACACATGCTAATCACTTTGTTTTTCGTACCTCAAAGGCAGACGCTGGGGTGGTATAAAGGTTGAGCATGTGGCGAGAAGAGGCTGGTGTGGAGGAGTTTGGCCCAATGGGAATGCCAGCTTCAGACTGGCGGAAGGTGGGTGTGTAGAAGAATTTGGTGGTGCGTTGAAGGCTGTTGCTGGCAGGGAAAGCCTGCCGCATGGCATCCATACACACAGTCACTCCCTGGTGGAAACACACACAAAAAAATGTGTCATTCACTGACCAACATGGTTTTACATTCACAACAACACAGAAGCAAGAAGTTTTATGGTGATCTTAACACTTCAAGTAGAGGTCACATAAAATGTGATTCCATACCAAAAAATTACTAGTAATATAGCATTTAAAATTCCCTTTTAGCCTTAAAACTGAAAATTTAACTCAACTTGGCAAAAGCAGCCCCACCTGAAGAAAAAACTCTGTGTTGGTGTCCTTGGTGCTGAGCAGCATGGCGCTGGGCCCAGATGTCCCAGAGGTCATGGCGAGGATCAGCGGCTTCTCAGCAATGATCACCTTCGCCTCTCCCCCTGCGATGCGCCTAATCAGCTCTCGGTAGTGCTCATATGTGGTGATGGGGTGACGCGCCCGGAAATCATCAGTGTCTGAAGCAATATCAGTGACAGTAAACAGGTGGTTTTCAGGTTTGTGTCAAAACTGACCTGATGGACCTATGACCCACAGATACAGTATAGCTTAGATCAGTTAATGAAGGAAAGGTGGCTATAAAACTTATACACTGTTCACAACTGGGGTCCATACTTTAAGGAACTTTTTAAATATCAAATAACAATACTGGGGGTTGAAACCTGGAGTATTGAAAAATGAGTGATTTTGGTTCACTCTTACAAAAGTAATGCTGATTTCACAAACAAAAATCTATCTGTATTGATTTCACAAAACTGTTATACAAATAACGTTACATTACAGTCAGGAGTCAAAGTGCTGATTTTATAACATGTATAGGTTATTTTACTGCAGTAGAGTATAGTTTGGGGGCTAAAGAACAAAAGCCTACGTCAGAATCTGCTCATTGGTATAATCGGTTTATTTTTCTTACCTTTAATTGAGCTGAAATCATATTGTTTTCCATAACACGTGTCTGCGTTTTTGCGCAGGCGCAAGAGCAGAGTCTCCTCCTGAGCTCGCTTCACATTGAGCGTATCTGCTTCAAGTTTTCTTCTCTGCCGCCTGCCCAGCCAGCAGATGACCTTCAAGGCTATATACTGACTGAACAGGCCGCTTATACTTCGGTGCTCTCCTCTCATTTTCGAGCTTATGTCCTTCCAGAGGAGAGCCAGGCCGGTCGAAGAGAAGACACCGAGCGCAGTCGGCACAGGAGGCGGCATCGCTGCAGGAGGCAGCCGGTGTTTCATAACAAACACAAATCATAAACTAAACCAAGTGGGGGCGCTGTTGGTCAACATTACAAACTTTACCAGCGTTGTGAAGGAGTGAGAGAATTATTACTTTCTTTCCAAATAAACATTAAGTATGACAATGTCGGACTGAGCAAGCTCATCATTTACACACTTACCCGGAGTTCCCCCACCGATGGTGACCGCGATGAATAAAACCACAAAACTCAGCGCTAGCGCAATGTGAAGCCAATAAGAAGTTATTTGGAACATTATTGTATTTTCTAATGCTACTAATATTTACACAGTTTACACAAATAATACGGGCTAGGACGTTTTTGATGTGACAAGAGAATGGCTTTCACTTTAGCGCAGTTGTCAGTAGCACTTCCGTGTTTGGGCAGAGCCTGTCACGCTGATTGGCTGACGTAATGCTGACGTAATCAGTCTGAGCTGATCAGCCCAGAAATCTCACTTTACACAGTTAAACCAATTTTGCCATTTATCTCACAACGTTTTGTTACATGACATATTTGTCATTAGTTGCACATATGTAGAAGGCAAAATATAATATATTTGTATGGGCTAAGGTTGAACACAGTGATCAATAATTGTTTTCAGAATATTATATGCATAAAGGATAGCTGACAGGTCAAGCCTTTCATTGTACAGCTTTAACATATTTATCAAAATTGAAAAGCTATTTGGAGAGTTTCGTTAGAAACTTTTTCCTCATCTGGGGAACACATAATTCCCTCATTTGTGGATACTAAAAAGAAAACCCCTCATGTGCTCTCCTCCTCAAAACCTGCAGAAAGACAAAAACCCATTAAACCAGAGTGAAGCACAAAGTGTTATGTCTGTTAATGCAGGAAGCTGCAATATGCTCACCTGTTTCATTTCCACGTTGACAGCTGATCATGAAAGAGGACATACAATTATGTGGTGAACATGCAGTAGAATTAATGATCATCCTCTGTAGATATGTCTGCGTGCTTTTTGGACTGACCTGCCCAGTCAGATGGGGGTAATACTAAGGGTCCATCTACAGAGACACCATAGAGAAGCTCAGCCAGCCAGGAAACCTCAGGTGGGCTGTCAACAAAAACCTCTTCCGGTTCGTCCACACACATCTCAACCTCTGCTGTATCAACACAGAGATGCTCAACATGTCCTTATGATGACTAGCAAAAATCAGCATAAACAAAACAGACTGATAGTTCATAAAAAGCAGTTATGTCTGTGTTTCCTGTTCTTTTTTGTGATCAAACAAAACTTTATGGACCTGTTTGGCAGCCCTAATCATTCTCTATACACTGTAAGCAAGAAATCTCTCATCAGATGGAATTATGCAAAATATAAAATCACACTTTTAGATTAGTCTAATATATTTATAGTGACGATGACGAGACATGTTGGACACTTCTCCTTTTAGCTGACCTGTTGCAGAGCCTTCCTCTTCCTCTTCCTCCTCCTCCTCCTCCTCCTCCTCGCTCCAGACTGTGGTTGTTAGCATTCCAACACTGCAGTCAGACACAGAAGACATGAGGCTGTTGTTGTGGAGTCTCTGTCTTAGTCCTGCCACGTCACAGATATAGGCCTCTTTATAGAACTGACTGGCTGCAGAGACAGAGAGAGAGAGACTATAATTGTGACAATGACAAGACAACAAGTCACAACTTGTAATTCAATGAGACCATTTGGCTTCTTATGTGAAAACTATTCTGTACTGTAAATCTGAACTCATATAAATTAATGAATGTACATTAGCAAAGAAAAACAATGAGGTCTTAAAGGACAGGAGGATCTGCCTGCTGACCCTGCATGTCTTCCAGCTGCTGGATGTAGCTCACTGTGTCTCTGGTGCTGATGTGGAACCGGTGGCTGTCACTGAGGTGCTTCAGGATGTGTTTGGAGTGAAAACATGAAGTAGTGTAGTACACAAGCAAAGGGAGACACAAAGAGCCCACTGCATGGATCTCAAACCTCCTGTCCTGGAGAGGGAGAGGCAGAGGGGGGAGTAGGAATTTGTGTGTGTGTGTGTGTGTNTGTGTGTGTGTGTGTGTGTGTGTGTGTGTGTGTGTGTGTGTGTGTGTGTGTGTGTGTGTCTTTCCAAACCTGGAAAGTGAAGCGATCAATATCAGTCCAGGAAAACTCATATAACAGGCACTGCTTCCCTTCTACCACCTTGAGAAAAAAGGAAATTAGTTGAGATTTGTAATGTTTAAGCTCACACAAAAATAGTTTTAGATCCAAAATGGTCTTTTTTAAATTTTCAAAAAATTGATGTGTTAAAGTTAAATTATCTGCCACTGGTTGAGACCCACCTGATAAATATGGACTCCTTTCAAAGCAACACCAAGAATGACTGGACTTTTCGCTTCCTTTTTGTCCTGAATGTACAAATGACATAAGAAGAAGGGGAGTGTAATACATAAAACATGAGTTTTATTTATCATTTTGACTTCTTAACCCACATACAGTAACTACATTTTCTCTGTATGAATATACTGATGGTTTTAGTGTTCTGCTGCTTTTCTCTGGTTCTTCTAAACTCCGTGCACTTGGACCTGTCTCATCCTGTAGAAGGTGACCGGTCCGTCCTGCAGGCAGCTGGCTTCTTTGATAAACTGCAGCATGGCTCCTCTATGTGACAAACCTCTCAGCTCACCATGTAACACCGGGCTGTGCTGGAACATGAAGTCTCGCCCCCAATGCTTTATCAGCTGGGGACACAAGCATACATTACACACACAAAACCATACAACTTCACAAGACCAACACAGGTCTTATTAGTCTTGTCTTCTTTATTTTAATGTGCATGATTTCTTGTGGCATAAAATGGGACTTCTTCCACATATGAATTGAGCTGTCATATTATACGATATTTTATGTAATGAAGTATGTTAATGTGGGTGTGGTCTTTTTATGTAAGCTTGATTTTCAATCAAAGTTTGCTGCATATAAACTAACACAGCTGAATTTCCTAAGCTTCCATACTCTCATTTTCATCATTTACATTTTATTTCAAATATGGACATCATACGGACAGAAAGTAAGGAGAAAAAAATGTATCAGCAGAGTACATTAACAGTAGCAGTTTTGCATTAATATGTTTATTTTGATTTGTTAGTTTTAGGCTTCATTTGTAAGGTTTTTTTTAAACTTTTTTTTAAAAAAATTTCCATTGTCAGTACAAAGTATATATATATATATATATATATATATATATATATATATATCGGTATATAAGAAGGGCCTGTGGATGTGCATTAATAGCACTAATAATAGTACTTTTATTTATTTCACAGAAACACACACACACACACACACACACACTTATTTTTACCCAAAAGGGGAAATAATCTTCAGGGAGAAAGTAATGTCTACGCTTTTTCTCATGTCTTCCATCCTCCTCCTCTTCCCCGTCTTCCTCCTCCACCACCTCCTCCTCTTCCTCACTTCCCTCTTTCTCTTCCAGGTCTCCAACTTCGGCTTGCAGTGCAGAGGCTGCCAGCTGGAAGAACCATGCTTCCTGATGGCGGCTTTGTGACTGCAGCACCTTCCGCCTCAGCTCAGTGTAGTAAAGCTGCAGCACCTTGCTGCTCCTAAAATCCAAAATGACATCAACTCACAAAGTTTTGTTCTGCCTGGGTCTTCAACTGAAAGCTATAATTCTCTCATGGATTGTATCATAATGTGATAGCATAGCAGAGATGCCAGTTAAGAGGTGTAACAAATAAAGACAACATGTTAAGATGTTAAAGGACCATATTGGTAGTTTTGCATGTTTGAGCCCAATCTAAACATCTATATATCTATGAGACAGAAACTTACAAGATGAGCCGCCCACTCTCTATGTAATACTTCACTCTCAGAAACAAAATGAAGGGGACCTGGAAACATGAAATTCATATTGCATATGTAGTACTCTACCTCTATTTATCCAGGACAAGCCAGTTAATATTTAAAGACATGAACAGAAATCCTGTTATAAATATTTGATGCATTACATTAAGATGTGCACCATTAAATCAATCCCGATACAATGAAACGTGACTATGAGATGTTTTGTGCCCCTGTGAGCTTTATTGATACAAAAATGTGCTCTCATCAGCAGAATATCTGATAGAATTTCACTTTAATGAGGCAATATACAGTGCATTAATACAGATATTTGCAATCCAGAATGAAATTAAACACTCACCTTTGACCTTCTGCTCCATCTTTTGCCAAAGTACTTGCTGAGCTTTTGCTCCAAATCAAGAAAGAGATATTCATTATCTGTTTAAGGAAAACACACACAGAAAGAAGAAACTAATTAGCACACATTTTCCTTTCACCAGCACCAAACTAACAGCCTCCCTATATTTAAGCATCCCACAATAAATGAACGAAAAACATTGTCTGCTACTCCCACACACCTCTGAGAACAGCCAGGCCAAGTACTTGCAATTCCATGACACCAAGCAGTTCCAGCACAGTATTTAACACATCGTGGCCCTTGGCTGTCACCTTAAACACAAATAAAACATATAAAATGTGAAGAAAGCCATGAGCTCCATCATTAATATTGGGTATCAGACAGTTATGTTCCTTCCTGACCACAGCTACATAATCTCCAATCCTTTTTTTTTTTTTTNTCCTTTTTTTTTTTTTTCTTTTTGGCACATTTTGAGTCCCCATGTGTAACGCATTTTCTGAATGCTGTCATAGTAATGAAAAATAATGAAAATTTTGCTAAGTGGATAATTTCAAGGAAGGACAATGAATATTTCAACAATTCGGGCTTTTTATACAGACAACTTTGGGTCAGCAGTCTTTGCTGGTTCAAACAAAGCCAGGGACCCCTCTCTCCCTGTATTTCTAGTCATTCTCTCTCTTCTCAATTGTCTAATCAAAGGCAGGAATGTCAGAAAAATAATTTTGCCATTGGCCAAATTTTAAGTCACATCTAAAATGATCTCATTTTGATCAAATAGCAGCCCATGTAACATTTACCATACAATCAAACCAGTAAAAAACAGAAAAATGAGCCACTCACCGTGACAGCACACTCCAGGTGTTGCTTGTTTGGTAGAAGGATGAAGACGTCTCGTTTCTGCTTCATCCTCATCGTCACAGCAGCTTCCACCTTTCACTCCTCAATATATCCTCCATCCTCCCTTAGACATCCCACAAGCCAGCCTCCTTTCTCAATGATAATGCTGCCTGTGTTATATAGCATGCAAATTTTTCCAGTGTGCTAAAATGCAGGGAAGAGGAAAGATATGCAACATGTTTATTGCGGAAATAGAAGGGGCATGTGCAACATCCTAACTGATCTCATAATGCTGACAGTAAAAAAAAAAAAAAGTCCCCAAAAAGACAAACAGAAGTTGTTAATCTATCGTTAATTTATTTAAAAACAAAATCTAATAATGCCAGTTGTGCTTTGCTCTGAACGGAAAAGTGACATTTCTCAGTAGCTGGTGATTCTTGCAGTAACAAATCACAGGCTAAAATGTTGTGGATGTTCACACAAAAATTATCTTAACATGCAAAACAACAGAACAAAAAAGAAAACCAAAGAATGCTACAGTGCATTAAAAGGCACCTGCTCCACAGATACAGGCAATTTATCCTGCAGACATCAGGTGGAAAATGTATGATTTTATTCTATAGGATATTGCCAATTCTATTAGCATACTCTACAATGTCACATTAACCTTCTGGAACATGAGATACATTCAAAGGATAACAGGTTTAACTTCATCTCCTACACAAACAATGATCTTTTTCTGCAACATCAAGTGTTCACACTTAAAGACTGTACAACACACTTCTCAGGTTCACTTCACATTGAAGAGTCGATGAGATTGACGGCGACCAGCAGAAAAACATGAAGTACAGTACACATAGTGGTTCTGTCTTGGCGGAGGATCCTGGACTTTGGGCCTTTAAATATCGTGGGCTCAGTATTGATCTGCAGACATCATCACATAAGCCTCAGCATGAAAACATTGCTTAAGTGATCATTATCGATCATCGACTCGATCACATTCCTATTTCATGAACGTACTTGTCTGTTCTTCGACATGCTGTTGCAATCCCATTTATAAAAACCTGCACAAAACAATGCGGGCTTACAATAATTAATACAGCTGCATTCTATTGTCACAATTTGAAAAAACGTTTATTTGCACAAACAGATAAATCCAGCTTTATAATTTTTTAGAAATCGTATTTTATTATGCATTCCAGATAATATTAAACTGTAAATCACTTCTTTTGTCACTGTTTTTTTTTTTTNAAAAAAAAAAAAAAAAATAATAATAATAAAAAAAAATACATAATAAAAAAGAGTTATCCGTTTTTGCTCATAAACTCTTTGTATATTTAAATATGTTAAATACAGCTATCAATTCCAGTGTATGCTGTCAGACACCCAATTCCCTTCCGTTTAATTTATGTCAATATAGTTATACCCTGATAGGGTTAGAAGCTTAATAACATTCATACTACCTTCACATTTTCATGGCAATTCACCAAACTTCCACTAATTCTTTTTCCAATCAGGAGAACATACAGCAGAATGTGCCATCTTTAAGCAACAGTACCTTAGATTTTGTTAATTTTTGGTCAGGTTCAAAGCAAAAATGTGAGAAACTGTGAAACTACTAAGCTATTTTATAATAAAAACAACAGCTGATACATGTTCTGCAGCTGAATGCAAAGCTACTATTTAGTGAGTTCTTTATCAGGTTTCACAATCACTTACATTTCACTTTAATACAAGGTTTCACTTTTCATGGTCACACACACAAGTCAGACAACCTCCAAAAAGTGTCACTCTCACCACAGATTTCAGGTTTTACCCACAACCTCTCTGGTAGTAGTTTCTGACACGCATAATGGGACACAAACTTAAATAAACTAACCAGGATTGACCTGTCTTGCTGGTAAATATGTCAAAAGTTAATTTTTACAGAGTTTTCTTGTTCATTTTAGTGTTGTTTAAAAAAAAAAAAAAAAAAAAGATACTGAAATATAACACTACTTCAACGGAAAATGACATGACAAAATGAGCCTGACTTTTGAGACTGTTCTTAGATTTCCAAACACTTTACAGCCCCTTGCAGCAGTTTGTATTTAAAACAATGTAAACAGCTCAAAGTTGACATGTCTTCAACATGTCAACTTTTCTAACAAAGTGTAAAAGAGTCACTATGTTGTTCTCAAAATTAACAGCCTTTGCTTGTTCCAATAGAATATAGTGGAGTTTACCATTCACTTCTTCCACACTATTCAATTCTTATATATTACAAACATCCAAAACATTACAGCAAAGTTTGTCTTTTTTCAGTTGGAGCGCTATGAAGGCTGTTATAATGTCTGCATAACACAGAAACGAATGGCGGTGCTTTCCCTGAAAGGCATGGCCGATGAGTTTCTGAGCTCAATGCAACTGACGTGAAGTGGATGTGATGGCTGGTGTTAACATTCATAGAAAGATGTAAACACACAGATCAAACTCACTCTTCTGTCACACCTTTGGTGAAAGTCTCACTGGATGCACATAGATACAAGTGTCACTGATTCTCACAATTTCCATGTGACCCAACGAGTCACCTGGTCCAGAGGATAAATACCAGTTTACTTCCCATCAGATTCCAGAGAGTCCAGTTGCCTCAAACTGCTGCTGTTGGTTAGACATGAGTGGCATGAACGGCGGTTTGATCTATGTCAAATGTTCAACAGATGCAGCTTATGAGTGTTTTTAGATATTCTTGCAGGGATGAACTGGTTTGCTCTGTCTGTAAAAGGATTACAATCTGGCACAAATATTTTTTGTACATGAAATCTGGATACACACATTTTGCAGGGACTCTAAAGAATGCTCATTGTTATTAATGCCAAAGTGCAATATTAAAAATGATACTCTACAGATAGATCGCTGAACTATGAAATACAGCCTTTCTGCAAACTTGTGGCTTGCTGCTGTGTGATACTGGAGAGAATACAGTAGTTTTACAAACAAATAAAAATGCCTTTGCTGTGTTTACCATAAATGCTATGTACAATTTACCATACTATAGACAAAAGGCAGCTTGCTTTGTTAGGATTGCTGTAAAAGTGATTACTTACTGTCCTGCTTGAGTATATTTTCTGATAGATTAAAATTTTCAATCAAATTAAAACCACTTAATTTGAGTGGCAAAGTTCACAAAGATGCCGACTGCTAGAAGTGACTCTATTTTACCAGCTGCACAGTCCTAAAACAGGAAGTCACACACTCAAACAAAAAAATGGAAGACTGGCTTCAAGTTTCTTCCAGCTAACAGCTAACAGTTAGCGGCTTTTACATGAAGGCACTTCCTGGTAAAGCTTTCCAGAGTAGCACCTGGGATTGGTTAGAAATAGCCATAGAAGCCCTTTATTGGAAGAAGCCTGGTAGGGTGTGAGCTGGACCGAAGGGTTCTGGGTCACAGCAGAGTGAACCCTAAGATGTACTGCAGGAGTTTGTTCCGATTAGCTTGAGGTAGAAAGGTGCTGCTCAGCTCCACTGTTGTCACCTGGTTCTCCCTTCGCTGCTTTAGGACCTGCAGAAATTCATAGCAATGGGAGGCAACTCCTAAGTCAAGACCACGGCCCACACTCAAACACACATTTGTTATTAAATGTATACTTTAGACACAACGGGCTCTTACCCCCAGCTCTTTGAAGGTGCTCACTGTGTTCTTAACCAGGTAATGTGTCGCACTTTCACCTGGAAAAGACGAGAATAGGTTTACAAAAGACTCTGAGGCCTGAAATAAATCTATTGATGTGAACATCTTATTTGTGAAAATTGGACTGGTTATCACAATTAGGAACAATTGCTACTGGTTGCATGTTCTGCTTATTGTACTATAACCTTATTCTGTATTAAGCGATGAGCAGATGCAGTACACAGAAAAAGGCATGCATGACACTAATACTGAGGCCTCTAATCTTTCAGACTGTCACTGACTTTTGTGCACTTTTCTATGCTATCCTGCTTACCTAAGTTAATTCTTCATTAGTCAATCTTCATTCAGACATCCTAAGACTAATGCAATATTACATGTAAATGTGAATAGCAGTCTGTAGGGTCTGGCTCTGTCTATATCACATTAATGCAGCACTAGAAAATTACCTGAAGCACCTGATGAAGTGATACTTCATCACTTCACAGTGATATTTGGATATGTAACTAAGGCTAGATGATAGATTTTCTGCAATTATTCTAGTGTGTAGGCAGAAGCAAAGCAGTATTACCGTACACAGCCACTCCCCTCTCTGTGCGTGTGAGCAGATATCTGAAGAGCCTCTGGGTGTATTCAGACTCAGCCATCGGCTGGCTCAGACTGTGGACGAAGATGGCAGCCCCGCTGTAGGCCTCCAGCACAGGGCTGAGCAGCCGCTGTAGGAAGATGAAGAAGTCCTGGTGCTCTGCAGAAATGCTCACCTGATGGCCAAAAATAAACAGACAAAGAAAAGAAGACATAAGTGACTGGCTCTCGCTTCCATTAACAAAAAAAAAAAATCACATGCATGACAAATTTTTAGACAGTGGACATTTGCACATCTTATCTTATCTACAAGCATTACTGAAAAAACAGCAAACCAGCAAACAGTGGGAGAAGACAAGTAACTTCTAAAATGTCAAACTGCTACATGAATGATCAGCTGACCTGAATGTGACATTGTGAGCAGTTATTAAGATAGCATGTGTAAACGGGACCTTTAAATAGCGATCTCTCTGCTCCTCTCCAAAGTCACTGTCTTCATCCTCCTCATCGCTTCTCCAGGAAAGGGGCTCTGGGAACTTTTTGGGCCAGGGTTCCTCTGTGGGGCTGGGGCTCATTTCTTCCTGGTCCTCCTGACAAACACAAACACATACACACACAAATTGGACTATGTGGGTCAAAAGGCAGTGGAAAAATTGACTCTCATTGAACAGGACTGCTCAACCTGCAACATAAGTCACAGGTTACTGTCTCATTTTGGCTTTTATAATTGGCAAAAAGTTTGTGGCAAACAGTTTATGAAGAAAACCTATGCAACTCAGAGCAACTTTAGTAGTGGACTACTAATGAGCTAATAATCTATACATATACATTATAAACAATTTATATCTCTGTACAAAAAATAATAAAAAAATACTGTGCAATGCTTTAAAATTATGCATATTGCCAATGAATGCTTTTAAGAAGTTAAAATGAAAAGAATATTTCTCTCTTGTACACCAGCAGGGATGTGTGTGTTTGTAAACTGACCTCTGCAACGTAAAGGACTCCATACTGGATCAGCCGAGTCACTGCATCCAGGAAAACCTGGTAAATTGTCTGACAGGGCTGAGGGACAGAGAAGAGGTGACAGAGACTATGAAACATGGAACAAAGTATTTGGCGTAATTTAAAACTATTTAATATGAAAAAAACAACAATTAGGAACAATGAACCAACATTTGGACAAACAGTTGAGTTGGAATGATCTGAGATTCTGTGGCCAATATAGACATCTGTGTCTGAAGCTGCCAATAGCTCCCAGTTACCCAAATTTAGTAACTTTAAATCTGACCCGTTTCTGATTCCATTTTGTTTAATGTAAAGATGTGGACAAAGGGTAGAACTTACTGGTGCCACAGCCACTTCATTGATAAGGAAGTGGGAGAGCCCGGCGGCCTTGCGTATCAGCCTCTCCTGACTGAGAAGGAGGCTGTTGGGGCTGTTAGGGCTGCTAGGCTGTGGATCAGACTCTGATTCCACTACCAGCTCTCGTTGCAATGCCAGGATGCTGCAGGCTGGAGACCAAATCATATCGAGACTTAGTGGAGAAAAACTGTAACATTTAGGAATGAACAACAAATTTGACCCATGGTACATCTCTAAACGTGACAGCCATAACTGTTTGAATGGCAATGAAGTGACACACAACAACCTGTTGGCTTAACCTACCAATGATTGCGTCAGAAATGAAGACATGGAAAAGGCCATTGCTGTAGAAGTTGAGCTCAAAAAGCGCCGGCACTGTCTGGCTGGGAGCAATGGTGAACTCGCCATTGCGATTTGCACTGCTGGTCACATTGACGCAGTTTCCCAGCAGGTGGAGGGCACGCATGACCACATCCTCAGAGTTGCCTGAGAACCCCAGGTCAAAGTCCCGTGACAGGATCTCCTCCTTCATGTTGAAGAAGTCCTCCACCAGCTTGGACAGCACCACTCCCTGGAGCAAAGTGGAGGAAAAGTTAAAGAATGAAACAAGGTTGATATCCAGAAAAGTGGTACAGCATGCCTTTTTGAAGGAAGTGGCATCTTGGTTCTGCCACCTTAATGCTGTTGTTTATTGAAGATTTCTATGTTTTCTACTATAACAAATAACTTATACTGGCAGTATTATAGGCGTATAGTATTTTTTTTGTTTAGTTTCCTTTTATACAATCCAGTATAATTCCAACACTAGTCTAGTCTAATGTAACACAATGCTGTGAGTGTGTTATGTGCGGCACTGACAAGTTTGAATGATTTTCCTTGATCATCCTGTTACATCAATCTGCCTGCAGAGGGCAGAAGCACACCGCTAAACTACTGAGGTGTTTGGAAGGACGCAGGAGGAGCGAGATCTATAACAGAGAGGCAGTTTTTACTACAGTGCAGCGCTCTGTGACATTTGGATCATCTTGGCTTGGGGAAGGGAGAGAGCAGGAAAAGATGACAGAGAAGAAAACAGAGAAGA
Source organism: Lucifuga dentata (assembly GCA_014773175.1). Taxonomy (NCBI): domain Eukaryota; kingdom Metazoa; phylum Chordata; class Actinopteri; order Ophidiiformes; family Bythitidae; genus Lucifuga; species Lucifuga dentata. The sequence goes on along the minus strand of VXCM01000581.1, from coordinate 106,582 downwards.
GTAGCAATCTGAGGAAGAACACGTGAGGGAGCAGGAAAAGGGCAGTATGCGGTGTTCAGCATCAAGAGAGGTGGTGAAGGCAGCTAGACGTACCCTTCTGTGTCTGTACAGCAGTAGACAGGCGATGATGTGTGTCGACATAATTGCTGATGATTTATTCGCCGCTGTGAAGATAAGAAGACATGTTGAAACATTGACATCAATATCACCACAGAGACCATCTGAACTAACCAGTGGAGCCCTGAACAGTTTAGCAAATAATGACACACACAGCTTCATTGTGGAAAAACTGCAGTCAGAAATAATTATTTTCTTTAGTTCCAAGATAATATGAAGATAATATGTCTTTTAGCAACAGACGTGGAAGCCCTTAGTGTCAATTTAGACCCTGTAACGACTTCTAGATATGAATCATCACCAAAATCTAAACTGATCCTTATCAAAGGCTTATTATTCATCAAAATCCAAATGTCATTTTGACAGAGGTTATACCAACAACTGATGGAATGATGCCGATGAGGCAAGCTGGTTGGCAATCTAAATCTAAACATATGCTATTACCAACGTTTTATGTATCAGCTTTAAATATTATAGAAATAATATAATAGAATCAAAATTTTTATCCACTTGACACCAATGTGCAGTTTGCCTACAGTGTAATAGGTATGATCAGCTATGCCATTTTCCTCAAAGAAACATGGGGTTATAGAGATTCCAACACTTTAATTATATCCATGACATGAAAAGGTTGCTCTGTGTGTGTGTGTGTGTGTGTGTGTGTGTGTGTGTGTGTGTGTGTGTGGGTGTGGGTGTGGGTGTGGGTGTGGGTGTGGTCGAACACAGTCCATTCACATCACTGGACTGTGTCTGCTATTTGTCTGTTACTGCAGTTCCACTCCTATTCTGCTTCTCTATCCTCCCCTTCACGCTATTGGCTTAAAACAACATGCCATCCAGCAGCAGGCTCTGTGATTGGCTGAAGTAAAAAAAAAAAAAAGNAAAAAAAAAAAAAAGTAGGGCTCATGTAGGAGAATGCAGCTGAATGAGCTGGGGAGAACTGGTTTTTGTTGCATTACTCCAGGGCAAAAAGCCCTGAGTGATGTTAAGCGGATGGACTGAGGCAGTGCTGTGTTGGATTTCAATTAAAGGAGGCATAATGATGGATAGTGTTTCATGACTGTTTCCTTTGCTACAGTGAGCAGGTGCACCACTGACATGGCATGAAAAGGAGACGTTTGACAAGATTAAAAAAATTAAAGAGTTCCTCCTCAAGCAGCAAGCCTGTACTCTAATAAAGCTATACTTTACATTAAGATTCATTAAGCTATAATCTGTTCCATAAAATAAGCTATTTACTTTGACTTATAGCATGCACAAGCATTAATATTTCCCACACAGCACAAGCAGTAGTATTTCCCAAATAATGTCAAGTTTATTTCATATGTGACTGAAATATGATTGCCTACTAAACAAAAGCCAAAACTACAGCTTAATGAAAGCCATAGTTTCTGATTGCTCATGATTACATGTTAGTCCTACTTGCTGTTCTATGCTAAAAGCCTGTGGTACCTAATCCTGGTCCTGAGGTACTCTGGCACTGTTCACTGTCCATCTCTCCTTGCTCTACCCATACCTGAACCAGGTGGGGCACATTAGGACCAGGATTGGGACCCACTGCTATATTTAACAACACTGAAATGTGAATTTTGCAGCAACAGTGCAGTTAAAATGAGACTCAGCTGGTTTGACACATCAAATGTAATTTATTGGTCATAGGAAATATTATTCAGCAACTGTATGCTTTGTAGCTGTAAAGGATGCTGTGCAAAACCAGGGACAATAATGTGATGCAGACTTTGGACATCTCACCCTCTTGTCTCTCTAATTTCATAAAGGCCTCCATATAATTGTTTTCACTTGCTGAATTGTGCTCTCCATGACCAGTAAACCAAATCTAATGTGTAAAAGTGGTGAACTCCCCCTTTAACAAGTTGGGAATTTATTCTAATGATCAGTGGTGCAGTAAAATCACAGACGATGTGGTTGTTGATCCCTTACTGAAGATGACGTGCTTGGCCAGGTTGTTAATGATTTGTCGTCTGAAGATCTCATCAGGCAGCTCTCTGTCCTGCTGCTCTTCCCCCTGACCCTCATACGGCAGAGCGTCAGGTCTAAATAAACAAAAAAACAAAAAACTCAACACGTGAAGCTGCAGTTTACTCATCACGAGTGAGGAAGACAACAATTTTACTGTGTAAACTGGCCAATAAAGATTTAGTAAATGTTATAATCTTCATGATCTCTACGTTCCATTCATTCAGACTGGACCTGACAGTTATTACAACAGGATGATTTGCATAATTTAAAAAGAGTGGATTTCATGTGCATGTACACTCTGCTGTGAGGCGACAGGAGGGAGAGTCTGGGTTTGAGGGTTCATGATGTTACAGGATTGTACTGGGTCTGTCAGTTATGTCCAGAATGGGGAGGGCAAGCTGTGTGTGTGTGTCTCCAGTGTGTTTGTGTGTGCACTTACTGTGTGGAAATGATGGTGGGCACCAAAGTGTGCTCCAGGGACACTGGTGGTGGAATATGGCGGTTTCTCTGGGTGTCTAGGTACTCCTACATTTGACACACAAAAAGGCCTGTTAACAAATACAGTGTTTGAAGAGAGTGATGACTGTAGGTTCTGACTAAAAACTGGATGCAGCAAAAGCATATTACAGCATAATACAATATAATCCAGCAATTCTGTTGGTATAAAAGCTGGTGCGCATGCAGTCAATAACCTTTAGGGAGAAGGGCTGATTGAAGTCAACCCGGACACAGCCATAGTTCTTCCTCAGCATCCTGAAGACTCCACATGCTATTCCCCACAAACTCTCATTCTTCTTGGGCTTGCCCTGGTGGGATTGAGGAGTGCAGAATGTTAACATGCTACAATCCACATGCAAACCCATATGACTACAATAAAAGCCGTCTTTAAATCCTTAAGGATAGAACAGATCCTATTCTAAGGTGTTTTTTTGGGCACTGAAACACACGCAAAGACACTGTTTGAGCCTCACCAGCTGCTCACTGTTGTAGTTGCCCTCAATAATACGGTCGTAGGAGATTCCAACAGGTACCACAAGTACGTCTGTGATTGCCCCAGTGCAGAGTGTGTCCACCACAATGGACAGCATGCCTGCCCGTGCTGGAGATGGCTTACCGCTACGGGAGCGTGTGCCCTCCAGGTAGACTTCCAGAAATTGCTGCTGACGCAACAACTCCTCTGTGTACTGGCAAGGAAAAAATAAGAAGGAAAACGGGATGGGATACAGAGAGACAGATGAAACAGAGGGAAAGAGGAAGGATAAAAGTGGTGAAGACATATGCATATATACACTGTCTTAAAAGTGAGACTCTGGGTAAAAATCAAGCAATAACTTCCTACAAAATGCCCTACACAACTCTGAATAATACAGAGTAAAGGTCAAGTAAGGGAAGGCTGTGCAGCTGCTGAACTATGCAGCCTGAAAGTTAAAAATGGGGGTGTCACCCACAGTTTCTCCCCCTGTGATCACTGCAGGAAACTGGACACGTGCTAAGCTAGCCATGTTGTGTAAGGATACCCTCCCGTGTACAGTATGTACAGCTGTCTCTTGCTATGTGCTATGTAGACACTTTTGAGAAGAGCAGCATTGTCCTGAAATAGACTCCAGGCTGTGGCATTTAGAATATCCTGTGAAGCAGACAGACAACCGCATTTGGCTTTCACAAGAGCCGCCGGTGCTGCAGCAGCACATGGCTTTTTATTGCTTACATCTGCCTGCCTGTGGAGGAATACACTAATGACCTTTCTGTGAATGACACGGGCATGCATCAAATTTTAATTTTATGATCAAAACCTACTTGTCTTACATCGAATCACAGTAGTAACTGTTTCATTATTTCAATGTTATATCATTTTTGGCTAACAGTTGGGTGATCATTTATACCAGTGTTCATGTTTTCAGCAGATACACATATCCTAGAAACACAATATACAGCCTGTGATGCTTTCACTAATTTCCTCTTTCTCCCACAGCCTTACAAAATAAAAATTGTAATTCTTAACTGTGACAGAATCTGCTAAGTACTCTGGCCATTTTATAGAAAAGCACCTAAATCTTGCCATTCTTCAGGTATTGTACAAGAAGCTTATGATAACAAAGCATTAATATTCTCAGTAGTCATTTGTATCAGCTCTGCTTCAGGTTTTTTCATAACCAAAACTTTGTAAGCCACCTTATCCAAAGTGTTCTAATGCAGTCTCTTGCTCTGTTACACCACAGCTTTTCCTGAGATCCTAAATGCACACATTGGAATCTGTCACAGCCATGCTAATCTTCCACATAATATGATTATATAGTTACATAAATGACAATGGACCAAGTAAGTTAAAAACTTAGGTAATTCAAACAGAATTTATGGGAGATAATTGAACTGTCATGACTTACTGCATGTAAAAGTGATCTGTACAAAACATCTTTCTTCCCATCCCCTGTCTCCTCCATTTTTCGACGTATGAAGAATCCTCCCAGTTTACGGATCAAGGTACTGAAAACACAGATATTAGGGTTACGAAGCTTGCTTGCCAATTTCCATTTCAAAATAATGTGATGTATGCAAAGTGATGCATCAAAATTAAATTTGGGGAAGTTAACGTTGATTGCAGCAAATGATTAACTACTTAACTTTACTTAATATATAAATATGCTTTATTGCAGATCCAAACTGACATGGGCTTTTTACCTGAGGATCGGGATGTTTAGGTTGTTTCCAGCAGCGATGTGTGGAGCTTTGATGTTGTGACAGAACAGGATCAAGGTAATCAGCAGGTAGTCAATGTGGGACTTGTGAACAGGAAGGAAGACCATGGGAACGTTTTGCTGCAGAAACAACATCACAATTTCCCATAAATCACTGCTTTTATCTGAACATTCAACTTAATCAAACTCCAGGTCCCATCTCTGTATTTATTCTTACTGTTGGTCAATGATGCGCCCATTATTGTCTCCATTAATTAAGCTGCACAATTATTGTATCCTTGAGCTAGGCACCTGTCAAATGGCATCGTCTCAGTGTTGTCTAAATGGGATGTGCTGTATTATGTACATGACATGGAAGTAACTACATGTGGTTAATTATGAAATCGATCTAATTCCTGACAGCCTGTCCAATGGTCAATATTACCGCCTGCATTAATGACAAATGGCAATGTAGTGATAGTGATAATAAACACACAGACAGCAGTCATTAAAATGTGAACATGAACCACTATTCTATCACTATGCATTGCTATTATGTTACCGTGTCAGTTTGTGACGTGAATTTCTGGATCTGTCAGACATGTTTGCTCTATCGCGGTGAGCAGATCATTATGCGACAACATCATTCATTTGCAAAAAGTGTTTAGTTGCTGCTGACCTCTGTGGCAGCTTTCTTGACCATTTCCATTTGGCCCTTGTGGATCTGGATGCTCCAAAAGAAACCGTTAAAGAGCCTGAGGAGAACCCAGCCTGTCAGCCTGGAGGAAAAGGGAAAGTTGTTATATACAGTAGATAATAATATGCATCAGTATAGTATGAACCTTAAATAATGGACTGGAACCTCTTTTAACATGTTACTGTACTATTCTGTAGTAAAACAAGTGATGCAAGAAGACAGATGGTATAATCCTGATTTTCTTCCCAGATGATTGTGAGACGGTGCTGAGGAACAAACTAGAGTCAAATGAAATACTGATAGGACCCAAAGCCACCATTTTTGCTGAGCGATTCCTATGTAATAACCAAAAATAACCAAAAAGCTACCAAGGTGATACTTCTGTTATATGTACCTGATGAAGACTGGTGAAATGTTGGCCACCATGTCCTGGAGGACGGCTCTGGCTTTCCGCTTCACTTTGCTCACATCTTTGTGCTCCTGGCCCAACTGGCCGGCCGCAGGCTCCGAATCTGTGGCTACATCCTCAATAGCACTTTCCAGTCTGTAAAAGACAAAAGCATAGTAGAAGCGCAAGGCTACATCTTCTATTCTTTTTGTGTGGTCCCCTCCAACAATTTTTGACTAATTGTAATGGTCAAGAATTTTGCATTTCCTGTGTAGTTTAATGGAACTAACATTGCCAGCTTAAGAGTTTTATTCCCACTGGGGCCACTCATGCATACCGCCATGATAACATAAGATGCGTCATATGCATTGCAATGTTTCTTCAAAAGGCAGTAGGTAACTCCTACCTGCTGTTGTTGAGCACGTTGTCCACAATATTCCTCGTGAACATATCCTTGTGAACATCTCTCTCCGTGACAAATAGTACGTAACTCAGCCTGCGTGCCAGCCAGCCCCGCTGTCTGCACGAGCACAAACACACATGGATACAAACACACACAAGACATACAACATATACACGCCATTAAATGCTGCAAAGTGTTTTGTGTAGTATATCGCTCACATATCCACATATACGCAAGGAAACACGTACAAGTTCAAATAGAAGCATAAGGAATGACAGCTACAGCACTAATAAGACAAAATTTGGCCTTGAACAAAGTGGTTTCCTGGTAATCTGGCACCTTTTCAGAAACCAAAGAGTAGTTCATGGTATCATATCAATTAAACATTGAATTATCTGCTACAACAAAAGCTGCACAGATGTAGTTTTTGTTCTGCCTTGCTGAGAAGGTACATAACTCCTTACTGACTTAATGATGAATTTTGTTTCGTTAAGAAAACAAACCAGTTTCCCACCAATTTCCACTACCCAAAAGCAAAAAAAAAAATAAATAAATAAATACATGAAAACTTATGAACAACATGTTGTCTACACTCCACCTGGGTCTCTGAATAATACTGAACTGGCACTTTGATGTGGAGTATAAACTAGCACATAAGCTAACTTCAGTTTATGCTCTGCAATTTAGAGAATTATGGCCCAAGTCCACATTAAGGCATTTCTATCCTGTAGGACTGTAATGGACTGCAAAACAGCAAACAGCCTCTACTCCAGGACTATGTTTATATTTTTGAGGTATTAAGGTACTGGATTTACTTTTGCATGCTAAGGTCAGCTACTGGATCTTTGTGTCTGGTGTCCACTGACAAACATTATCAATTATTCATCTGTCTAGTTTTCCACTGTTCACATCACTGTTCGCTGCTCTCTCTAAGTCATTTACTATACACAGGTAGGAAAGACAACAACAGTCTGTGCCATTCTGGCTAGTTACAAACGCTAAATGGGTAAGAGCGAGACTGTTTTTAAAACTGTAATGAATATTTTTGCTTTTCTATTATATACCTTTTGACCTTTTTTTATCCATAGGACAGTTATAACTGAACCATGTTACAATGCAGCAGCCTTGCAGCTAACACCAAGTTAGGAGAGATTTTAATTGACTTTGCAGCTGTAAGTTTGTACTGTAAATGTTTTTAAGCAAACATCTTCCTGTATTTGTCTTTCTGTCAGCCTTCAGAAGGGTCTACTTGTGACCACTGTTCCTCTTTGCCGTGTTTGGAGAATGGTCATGTGCAACACCACTATCACACCTAAATGTCAAAAACCACAACAAATGTGATCCATGACTGTCCACGCCATGTGTAGGATGCAGTTTAAGGATCATTTGCTGCCAAGCCAGTGTGTTGTTTCCAGATATATTCCACTAGCCGGGCCTAGGGAGTGCACATACTCTTAAAGGGAGGTGACATGTAACGGGGTAGAATTTGCTGTGTTTACCTAGTGTGAGTCTCGTTGATGTAGATGACATTGCGCAGACCCAGCGATGGAATACTGAGGTTGAACAGCCTCTCCTGAAAACAGATAACAACAAAAATGATTACAACAAGAAGATAAAAAGTAGTAGTGGGCATAACTTTTAAAATCAATTTATCAAGTGTTTCTAGGAACTTTTAGAAAGATTCAAAAAGAAATATTCACTCTGATTAAGCATAACCTAAATGGGTGCAAATGTGGTGCATATCCTTAAAAGTGGTGGTAAGTATGATGACACGGGTAGGTGTCTTGTCATACATACATATAGTACTTCAAGTAATTAATTAAAATCACACTTCCATCGAATCAATTCATCATGAAGATGGACATGCTCCTATACACCCTGAGTGTGTGTAGAGATGTCACGATGCTTCATATAAAATGAAATTCTGTGTTGAGATGGACTTGGATGAACTTCTTTGGTCTTCAATAGTATTGACATTAGGATGAATAAATGAACTTGACCCAACTTCCATATGTGGCCAACGTTAGCTGTGGTGTAACTTTACCCGACTCTGTGGTGTGCAGGAGTGACAGCAACGACCCACAAAAGGCCTCTTCCTGTTCAGAAGGCCCTCCTTCCACGTGCTGCTAACACAGTGCAGAACTGACAGGCTGGAGCTGCGGTCCTGCATACACAGTCATACGAAATAATCAATAACAGCGAAGGAATAACTGACATGCAAAACAAACCTGTCTTGCGGGAATAAAATGCTTGCATATACAAAATCGGACAAGATTTCTGTCATGCCAACGTAAGGATGAAGTGTGGGTGTGGATCTGTGGATTACTGAGTCATCGCTGGGCTGTTTCCCACGGTTACACCACTGCTCTCCATTGTTGACCTGCAGCAGCATGCTGTCTGACAATTCCATGTTCTCTTCTTTCCTCTCGCCTCTCTCCAGAGCACACACCACTAGCTGGAAAGCTGCAAGAAATACATGACCATATCAGAACTAAAGATTTGAATACATCACCCTAAGCAATATGCAAGTTTTCATTCTTATAGGGTTGTTGTCGCTTGATTTACCTTGCATGACATACTGCTTTGATGAGGCTTTTCTGTGGCTGAACAGGTTATATAATATGCCACACTAAGAGTTTATCTGAACTTAAACAGACCATTGAGCATCTTAGTCATAACCAGGAACTCGTTTCAGAAAGAAAATCTCTTTCTTTTCCTAAATAAAAGGGTCAGATAAAGAAGAGAGGAAGAATGAAAAGAAGTGTAGAATCTAAAAAAAAAAATCTAATTCTCAAAGGGGGGCAGCATCAAAACACATTGAAACATTCATGGGCCGGTTATTATACTGGTTAGACCAGTAAGTTTGGGAAAACACTCGAAGGGAGCTAAGAGAGAGAAAGCACAAAAAAAAAAAAAAAANAAAAAAAAAAAAAAAAGTAAAAGATTGTTGAAGTGGATGTTATATACAGCAACACACCAACCAAACAAACCCACATTGCTAAAGCCTGGTTTTTGTTGTAAGCATAGCTAGACGTTGCTGAAGTCATCAGTTTATCTTCTCATTCATGTTTCCTACTTGTCATAAAAAAAAAAAAGATGGTTTTTCATATAATGCAACATATGACTACAGATGTAACTATAGATGCAAAAGCTTTCCAACCTGTTGTTTCAAATACGAGGAGGTACAAGATCCCAATGTGCAAAGTCATTTTGGCCACAACTGTATCATTTTAAGTTTGTGAATCACTGTTAGCCAATAAGAAATTTAGATTATCCAAAAGCTAAAAATAATGTAATATCAGCCTCAAACACCACCTGCTAATATGAGTTGGGTTTACTGGAAACCTGCTACATCCTGTCAGGCCTGATGAGCCCAGTAATGATTCATGAGGGTTATATTGTTTCACTCAACAGCAGGAGCTGCAGATGCAATGTATGGGCTGCTCTGCCGTGGGTCAAATAACTAATACCAATAATTACACACTCAGAGATCTGAGATGAAAGACCCATGGACACAACCAGGTGTCACAGACATTTCTAATTATGGAAGAAGCCTGTTATGCAAGACCTCTGACTGTATTTGTTCATTTGCAACAGACGAAGAGAAGAGAAGAGAAGAGAAGAGAAGAGAAGAGAAGAGAAGAGAATCCAACTAGGGAAATTGTGGTTTGGTATCCACTTGGCAAACACGACGTCCCCAATGTCTTAATTTAAGTCTAAATTTAACTTGCTGAAATTGAGCATCTCCTAATGAGTTTAGGAGCAGGGTCTGAATCCCTCATTCTTTCAGTCTTTCTTCTGCAGACCCTAACAACTGCTTTCCTTTTTTGTTATTGTGATTAGTAAACAATTTTTGAAAGAATATTTAAATGTCAAACACTCTAAATCCAACTTAAATTAATCAGGATGTGTTATTATAGCAAAGTTTAAATAAAACTGATTTAATATTTCCACCAGACCTGGAATCCAGCTGAGATTGTATCTATAGAAATTGCGGTTACATTACACTTGAGTGTTTCTTTGTGGTGAAATGATGAAAATATATTTAACTTTAAAAACAAAAACCAAGAATAAAGACACAACAATACTATGAGAACTCTCCCTGTTGTGTTGTTTTTTTTCCAGAAAATAAATCCACATTCATTAGTACAGTACTTCCACTTCTGCTAATGTATTTTAGTTTTCTGGGATCTAGTTTGCTTTTACATGTAGGCAATTCTGTTTCTATGAGCTTCAGCAAGTTAATAAATCAAAAGGATGGTACTGGCTTTGCCATTTCTGTATTTCACACTGTGTTTCAATATCACAGTGTACACAAGCTTGAAGGTGTGGGCTGTGACGTAAAAAAAACAAAAAACAAAAAACGCTTTTCTTATCAATTACCAATCATGTGTCCTTAGACAGGATAATTACTGGCAATATTATGTAGCTCCAAGGTATTCATTTTTTAACAATGCATAAATTTGCCCATGACATTCTTTAATGCCCTTTAATTCAGCTTGCTTAATTAAATGAGGCATAATGACTCAAATGTGGATTAATATAGGTTAGGTTCACTGATTATTTGGGAGTTAAAAATGAATTGTAGCCGAGTTTGATTTACAGCAAGGAAATGTGTGCACAGAGTCAAGGCAGATACAAAAGTATAGAGTATGAATGTAATTAACAGAAAATTACACGGCCAGTACCTCTCATTACTGTGGAAATGGGTCAGTGAAATATTTTATGAATGAATGCTCTCAAACTCTGTGTGTGTGTATGTGTGTGTGTTTTTTGTTTTTGTTTTTGTTTTTTTTTGTTTGTTTTTTTACAGGGTAGTGTATCTCAGTCTCCTCCCCTGTGAATAATAAATTTGAAGGAGACAGCAGACTGTAGGCCTCTTGGCAAAAAATATTCCTGCCTGACCAGTAGCCAGCGGTTGATGAATGCACTTTTTCAACCATTGTTCTGTTGCAGCATTGTGGGCTAGTAGGTGACATGCACACCGATGAGAGAAACTGGGCTTTCAAAAGTGTCGACGACCGAGAGTACTCCAGTGGATGGGGTGACTTTGCTGGGAGCAAAACAGAGATGTTGAGGAATGATGTTGCATGGATTGGAGAACAGGTGAATGTAGCCATGTTTAGTGTGTGTGTGCCGCCTCTGGCCTTCCAGTGAAATTAGATAAAATGCCCTGTTTTTGCAAACAAAAGGACAGCTGCAGCATCAAAACGGTTTAGCTATGAGAATTTGTTATTGATTATGAATGCACCAAAACGATTTTAAAATGTGCAGGTGTTCACAGCAGGCAACATATTCCTGCAAAACAATACCATAGCAAAATTATTTTTTAAAAAGGCCACAATTTGATAATTAGGTGAAGTACAATTGATCAATAGCAATTTAGCTTTGTAAAGATGGTATCAACTAATGCTGATAGCATTCGGCATATCTGTCAATTTAACAGCAATCCTAGTAAATATGAAATCTTTTGTTGAGATTATGTTTACATGGTACAAGTAACGAATTTTACTTCTCTTTCTGATGCCAAAGACATCGCTTCTCACATGACTAGTAGGTTAATCCGTCTCACAAGCTTCAAGCTGTCTGCAGTAAGCAGGTCAAACAGCACAAGTGTCTTTGTAGCAAAGACAGATGGGCAATACAGATAACAATGGTACACACCAAGCTAACAACTAGCTTGGTGTTCACAAAAATAACGCCGATTTGTTTAACTGGAGGGTCTTATATCTCCACAAATTAATAATGATATGAAGCCCCCCAAAGGTTCCCTTAAAAGATATGAGTCAAGTTATTAAAACATGGCTGCTTTAATAACACACAGTACATGGAATGTAATAAAGCTTACAGTTAAATGAGCTGGATTGTGTGAAATCACTGAAGCAGACACAGTGAAGTGTAATAACCTATTTGGTTTTGCCGGTAGCCCTCTCCGACTTCAATGTCAATGTAAAATTAACCTGCTAACATTGGGGTTTATCACAAAATTAAGTCGTATTTGGCTTTTATCGGCCTGAATGTATCAGACCTACATCTCGGTGCTGTTTCTATGTGAATACACACGTAGCATTACCACTTTAATATTAGCAGTCTAGCTAACACGCGCCGGTGGTACCGGCCTCGCTGTTAACGTGGTTCTAGAGATAAAAACCTCTCTTACCTTGAATATAATGTTAGGCTGAATCATATCTCAGTAAATCAGTTGATATTTGAAGATGCAGTTGGTCGTAGTTTAATATTTTGAGCCTCCGTGTCTCCGCTCTCCTCACAGACTGAGATGTGTGACAGGAGACAGAAAGCAGTGCTGTTTCGGTATACAGGACTGCTGCTGTTCCACAAGTAGTCAGCAGAGGTCGCTACTGCTTATCTGACCGTTGTTGTCATTTATCAGCTAAGTTAGAGTATGTTTAAAACACATTTTTATTATTATTAAAATATATTTTTTAAGCAGCTCCTTGTGTTCTTATATGCTATGTAAATCACTTTGCTCATCATTTGTTGTTTTTAAAGATTCTCCTGACAACGATGCATCACTGTAAAGTCTGTCATAGCAAACAAGTAAAAACAGTCATAAATGCTGTATACATTAAACACTAAGGAGGTGGAGTATGGAAGCCCAAGACTGACAAAATAATAAGTAAATAAATGAAGAAATACATGACTCAATAAATTAAAAAAAAAATTAATGTATGTCTTAATTTATTTAAGATTAAAAAATATATAAATTATGATCTTACATTCAATTAAAATCTGGTAAGGCTGACAGATTTGTAAGCTTTTGATAACTTTACTACGGTTGTCATGCTAATAAATAAATAAATAAATAAATAGAGGACCTTCTAATCCCTTTAGGGCCAGGTCACGAGCGCCCTCCAGTGGTAGGTAAATGATAGCGTATTTCACCGGAGCGTACCACTGTGCATTCATGGGGAGAAACAATGAATCAATAAATAACAATTATTACAAACTTTAAAGTATTACAAACTGAGAATGTATCATGAATTATTGGTTAAATGGTCGATAATGAATGCTTTGTGCAGCTACTCAATCGATAGATCAGCATTTTGGCTCTTTTGCCGCAGTCGATGAGTAACCTTTTGCTAAATATAATGGTAGGAACGGAGACGCAGGAAGTAGTTCCGTCGTCTTCACTTATTGCGGCCATGAGGTGAGCTGGATTTTTATTTTTGAGATTTAATTATGTTTTTATGCTAAGACAGCCATTATTAATGGGTTTATGCTTAGTTGAGACAAGCCCGAGGACTTGAGAAGAGTCAGAATTGGACTAAACTCATTTGTATCTGCCAGAATGCTAATAAGGCCTGTGTCAGTGAGCTCAGTTAGCAAGTTCACGTTAAAACTATCGCAAGTTAGCCGGGACATGTCACAACATGTTAGTGAAATATCACAGTCAGTGGGTCCGTCAGAGGCGCTGTAGCCGAAATTAAAATGCAGACTTAGCTGGACAATCTAATTAGTGAAATCAAATTAATTCAACAATTAAAAACAGAAATTATTTGCTACTTTTCTAAGCAGCGCCTGTAACAAACAGGAACTTACTGTCCGGTTTTTTGTAAAGTTGTTTAGCTTTTGTAGACATTGTCAAATAGGTTTTGTTCAACTGAATGGTGTATTTGAGTGTGTATTTATTTTTTAGTGTGTATTGTGAGTGTGTATATTTATTTTTTGTTTTTTTGCGTTGTATAGGATTGCATTTTCTGAGCTATGTTATAATTTTGCCCCCTCTTGTATGGGAAACAAATGAATCGATACATATGTAATAGTGTAAAGAAAAACTATATCTTAAAGTTCATTGCAGATCAGTTGCATTAGATTGAGTGGATATACCTGATAAACCGGCAACTTTGTATTTTTACTCCTCACTTTTGCTCGCTTTTTTCTCCCAATTAATGCAGTTGTAGGGCTCAGTCTTTTTATGTTAGATGAGGTGGGTTAATGGACAAAGGGTTTTACCAGACTTGATGTTAGCCAGTATTTCAAATAAATCCTCCTTTCTAAAAGCATAAAGACACAGGTAACTAACAGTGTTTGGTCCTCTGTTTCTGAAGACAAGTACTTGTACAGGTATGACATGTCAGTCGGGTTTTGTTGGTAATTTAATGCCAGACACATCTGCACACGTGTATTGCATCACATTAGTATCAGGTGATGGCAATGGAATGACAATCTAACCAACACAATAAACACACTTTAAATGGATTGCACCTAAGCATTATTTTGCATGTGAGTGGATATCCTTGATGGAATGTAGTCTTCATGAAACACAATGCTTAGAGGTGTATTTTCTGTAAGGACTGGAGAATCTTTTAGAAATGAGAAGCGAGATATGCGCTACACATAGGCCAGCATAGGTCCTTAAAGCATCTTAAAATTCCCTGTAATGTGTCTCACTTTGGTTTCACAACAGATCAAATGTAATCTACAAATATTAGAGCAAATGTGATATTCTGCTGTGTTTATCCAGCATGCTCAGGCTCCAGAAGCGCTTGGCATCCAGCGTCTTGCGCTGTGGAAAGAAGAAGGTTTGGCTGGATCCCAATGAGACTAATGAGATTGCCAATGCAAACTCTCGTGAGTAGTTACCTTTGCGTTGCGGAGTTCTCTCTCTCTCTCCTGAGATTTGAGTGATCTAGGTCATTAAAGTTTGGCACTCCATCTGAATTTATCACATTTCATTTGTGCTCTAGGCCAGCAAATCCGGAAGCTGGTGAAGGATGGATTGATAATCAGAAAACCTGTGACAGTTCATTCTCATGCTCGCTGCCGCAAGAACATGCTAGCACGCCGCAAAGGACGTCACACGGGTTATGGTGGGCATAATTTTTACTTCTTTTAAAAAACATACTGAATTAATTTCTTTCCATAGATTTTTATTGTATATTGCATGGGAGATGCTGACAGTGATCATTGGTAGTAACACATTTTGCATACTTTGTTGCCAACTCTTGATATAATGTTGAAATAACTGAATAGCAAAAATTAAATGTTGGCTTCATTTTGAAACAGAGCTTTCAGCAACACTGCACAACTTCATGTGTTAGCCTAAGTTGACCTTTGTTGCAATCATGGTCGACTGACTGTCTAATGCTGCGTTCGAGTTACCTCGGAAGTCAGATTTTTCCCAGTTGGAATTTCCAACTTCTGATCTCAAACCATTCCAGCCAGATGTTAATAAAAAAAGCATTCTGAACACCAATAAATACTGTAAAAACTTGGTAATAAATTTTAAAGTAAAGTTAGACTACGGGACTGTTTGGTTGGATTGTGTTAATATCACCCACTGTGATATTAATCACAGTGCATAATACAGTGGGTATTAAACATTTGTGCAGAGAAATAAATGTTCTGAAATTATTTACACTGGCATATCAATGGCACACAGTTATTATACACTATAGATCGTTAACTTGGCAATATATTTTGACCTTTTTGTTTCAATGTCACGCAAGAAAAAATACTTTATTCGCCTGTTAGCTGATCATTTCCATTCACAAAGCTTCCACGGGCGCTGCCATGTTGAGTGATGTCATACTCGTTATCTTGTTAATTATCTCGTTAATTATCTACCCCGACTCGTTAAGTCGGGGTAGATAATTTTGGTCTGAGTTTCCCAGGAGCTCTGACTTCAAACGCCATTCTAACACATTTTTCCAAGTAGGAAGCCAGAAAAATCTGACTTCTGAGGTAACTTGGACTTCAGGTCATTGAGCAACTTTACTAACGAGCCCTGATTAGAAAGATTCACATAATTATCATAAGTTAATGTCTGAAGACTTTTCAAGAATGAGCAACAATTCAAAAGAAAAGTAATATCATTTATAAGATCATTTATAGTAATATCATTTACAGGATGTAAATGATATTACTTTTCTGAACAAGAGTTGACACACAATGTCATTTTCCTCCCTTCTACCTCAGGTAAGAGAAAGGGAACAGCCAACGCTCGTATGCCAGAGAAGGTGTCATGGATGCGGCGCATGAGAATCCTGCGCCGTCTTCTTCGTCGCTACAGGGAGTCCAAGAAAATTGACAGGCACATGTAAGTGTGAACTTCAGTGCTGACTGCTGGTAGCAAACATTGTGGCTTTATTCCAGTTTTAGCTCTGAGGTCATTTCTTGTGTCCAGGTACCACAGTCTCTACCTGAAGGCCAAGGGTAACGTTTTCAAAAACAAGCGCATCCTGATGGAGCACATCCACAAACTGAAGGCAGATAAGGCTCGCAAGAAGCTCCTAGCGTATGTTCCTGTTGTCGTTAAATTTTAGATCAGTCATTTCTGTTTGTCATGTTGTATTCAGGATTTGATTATATTACTTTCTCAGTCTGAGGATCAATGTATGATGGGATTTTTGAGGAGGACTTCACGTTGACACAGTTGGATTAATTTTCTTCACCTCCTTTTTTGCTTCCAGTGACCAGGCCGAAGCTCGGCGTACAAAAACAAGGGAGGCCCGCAAGCGCAGAGAAGAGCGTCTGCTGGCCAAGAAAGAAGAGATCATCAAGAATTTGTCAAAGGAGGAAGAAACTGCAAAGAAGGGAGTCTAAATCACTACTCATCAGAATACAGCATCTTTTCATTGGTAATAAATTTGGACAAAAACAGACCTTTTGTTTTATGTGATTATTATCGAATGCATTTCTTCAGTGGTAGTTTTTGAGGTGAAAAATGATTAATGAGAGGATTGGAGTTACCAGAGCACTGTTGTGGTTTTCATTCTTGCACAGTAGAGTTGCAGTGTTGCTTTTGAGTTGTAGTTAAACTTTGTAAAAACACAATTTGAAGTTTTGTAAAAGACAATTTGAAGTTTTTCTTCCAGAATGTAGCTGAATTTTCTCGAGATTTTTTTTCCTCTTGAAATGGAAACTAAGCCCATTTATGCTACTTGCAAAAAATAAAATAAAAATCCATCACTAAACCTTTTATTTCATTATTTGCTTGCTCTTATGACTTAGTATCTCATGATTATGAGATGGTTATATTTACAAGACTAAGTCATTATGACAATATAATTTTGAGATAGTATTTCATAGTTAAGACTAAAAATGTCATTTGAGACATTTTATACTGACACAATTATGAGAAAACACCTAACAAAGTTTGTTAGATTTATTTAGAGCCTTACTATGTTTTTGCCTGAATGACAGTAGGAGACGTCCCACTGCTGTAGCAACCAGACAATCACAAGTTAGAAAAGATAAATATTTTTTTTTGATTTATTTAAATGGGGATCATGCACAACTAAACAATCTGAAACTGAAGAGATACTTTATGCCAGATTTAGCTATCAACTAATTTCCATCTGCAGTCCCATGATTAGGCAACGGCACTTTCAATTTCTATTACAATAGAGTCTATTCACATAATTTTACATGGCCGTGCATTCTCACACTTCTAACTCTGATAAGTTTGAGATGCTGTTTAGATGATGAAGACAAGCGTCTATCCGGTACTTTAGGCTTCTGTTCTCAACAGTCCAACAGGTGGCAGCAAAGCACCAATATCAAGTCACTGTCAGAAGTCTAGATTCATTTCAGTTTTCCAAGACAGTAAGGTATCCAGCAAGTATTAAAAAACACAAGATTTACCAATACTACTTTATTACTGTCTGTAAATACAGTAATGGCATTCTAAAAGAAAGAGCCTACACTCTTCACCCTAGGATGTGCTTGTGTGGGGCAAAAACCAAAATCTCAATGATGAAAACTCACCAGAGCAGTGAAGTTCCAGTCCCAGCATCCATCCTAATCACTGACCCCTCATAAACTTTAATGAACATCACCAGTGTGCTCACAAAAGGAGTGCAGGAGGGGTGCAAAGGCTCAAAATGCTTTATGAGGAATGGGACTGCACTTTATGACATCACGTTACATGGGGAAGAATCATTTCTGTGACCAGAATTGTTCTGTTTAAGTTTCTTAGCTGGCCTACGCCAACAATAACCCATCATTCACTGAACAAATGAGAATAGTTAATATAGGGAATTATTTAAAGGTACAATATGTGATCTAAATGTAAACAGGATAGAAACGTTTAATGGGATCACCCTCAAATTGATTAAGAATACCTTTTAACACAAGAAAAGTAAATCAAAAGTATTGAAATGTTTTCTGATCTTGTGAAAGGTTTGTTTGCATCAGACTGTAAATCTGTAATGTCAGGAATAATAGTATAATAATATCCTGATAAAAAAAGAATTAAAGGATAAAGAATTATTCCTGAGATTCTTTCTTAAACTGTCATGGTTGTTGGGTGAAATCCTGACCAAATGTTAATTTTTCAAGGATCTGGGGTTCCAAGAGACAGCTGTATATGGTATGATTACATTGTTTTCAGATAGTACTGATACAATGTACCAGAGTATTTTGCTTCGAATTACACAAAACTAAATTGAAAATAAGCTTAAGAATACTTTTTTCTTTCTTTCTTTCTTTCTTTCTTTCTTCTTTCTTTCTTTTTTTTTTTTTAAATGTAATAGCATTTAAAATAGATTTTTCAGGTTTTACAGTCTTGAATTAGCTCAGATTCCATTGGTCAGTTAGTCTCACACTATCTCCAGCTTGCATGTCTATTAGCAGGAACAAAGTGAAGGTGACTCAGGATCCAAATGCATCTTTTATAGCACACGTTTAAAACATCTATATATGGAAAATGGTTATTGCTTTTCTGAGGATAAGAAGTTTAAAGTTTAGAGAACATAGTGCTTATTCAGACTTTTTTATGTTGCACCTGCACTTTCACTTTTAAAAATCCTTTAAAATTGCAAAAGGGGTACAAATGCATAATCCATGAAAATGGAAAAGCTTTTAATTGGTAACGAGTGAGGGGCATAATGTTATTCAAGCAGAAAGCAGATTAGTTGTATTGACAAATGTGCATGATGGTGCTGCTCTACGGGGCCGAACTCGAACTCATTCCACTCCATCAGCACTCACTAAGTGCCATTTCAGTCCAACATCCACCTCCAGAGACGAGGACAAGCAAAGATGAGACCCATGAATGTGGGCAGTGAGGCTTTGTTACACTGAGAGAGGCGGTGCTGCATGAACAAAATCTATTACCCACCACAAAACTCACCACCATGCTGATTTTTAAAGGGTATTGGTGAGAATTTACTTATTACAATATTACAGTATTTTATGAAGTGTGTTTAATGGTATTTGTGCCTCAGTCTACCTGCTGTTCTGTTGGATCTCACACAGATGATTATACACATTATACGGTCTTCAACTTTTATCTGTAATGTGTGTGTGTTTGTGTTGTCCAGTTGCATGCTTGCTTTTAGTCTCTGTGTCCGTGATGCATTTCAGCCATGACTTATCAATTGATGTGCCTAAATGAATGAGAATTATTCAGGCTGCTATCAGTCACTTTGAATTCAGCTCATGTGTTGATTGCTTTTGACTTTGGTGCTTAACTTCTGAGAGGTGAAGAAGACACAAGGTTTGACTTTTCACTGTGGAAAGTCGATTTATTGTCTCATGCTGATTGTGTCATGATGACATAAGCACAAATCTAATAAAAACAACAACCAATTTTTCATTAATAAATACTTATAGAGCCACTGTCTATACATTACACTATAAAACTGTTGCATTCCTACACACAAGGAAATGTACTTGGTTGAAATTCAACTAACTTATATTTCAGCAGGTGTCCTACACAGGGGATTCAAACCTCAGGTCTATAAAATATTAATTAAATTTAGGGGAACTAGGCCCACACATCCACATCAAGCACAATATGTACAGAAGCTGCTCACTCAAAAAAAAAAAAAAAAAAAAGAGTGGGGAGGACAAATTCCCCAATGAAATTCATTCATTCATTCTCCCAAAGACATTAAATGAGAGGCTGATATTCATGATATTCCGATAATTATTTAAGTTGAGTCAAATTCAGTCCAGTCAACAATTATTTGATTGTATTATCACACCAAGTTGTCTCAACACACAAAGCAATCAAAACAATTTAAGTAAAAGTAGTAATATTACATCTCACATTACATTACAAAACGTGGAAATGTCACTTTTCGGACGAACAACTAAAAAAAAAAAAAAAAAAAAAAATCTCCAAATCTCCAAAATTGAACTGGCCATTACATACAGACAGCAGAGTGATTTGGGAATGGGAGCAGGTGAGAATGTCAGGTGGTTGAACAGAGGAGGGAAACTCAGGGGTGACATCTAGAGGGCAGGTGGAGAATTGCAATGTCATGACTGGAATGTCTTGCACGGGATATTGCATCTACACACCTTTTGTCATGACTTACTTTGATATGCAGTATTTTCAAACTTTAAATGTAGACTTTGCAGTGAAATTTATGAAACCATCTAGAAAAGTAAATGTGAGATTTACAGAGAGATGTCACAGGGATTAATGAGGGAGAAAACGGGCTATGTGCTACGAGTCCATTTCTTAGCTCGGTTAATGTATTTCTTCATTACCAGAAGTCGCTCCTATTTCCTGAAGCGTGAACCTTAATGGGATTAGATAAGGGAAGGAGGCTGAAAACAGAGCAGCGTGCTTTATTACACTTGGATTTCATGCAGGAAAAAATAATGGAGCGTGCCGAGAAGTTCAAGAGATGCTTAATAACAATTCAGATAGGGAATAAAAATAAAAAAGCAGATTCAATTACCTCGTACCAGTGATGTCATAGAGGTCAGTTTCTTCTTCTACAGCCACAAAAGCTTCTATACAGTTGTTTTGACATGCTGTATAGGGAATTTATGGAAGAAAAATTTGTAAAAATGGAATTTGATGTGTAAAACACTAAATTGTGCTACTTTGCATCAGTAACGTTTAGAAGATAGAGCTTCTTTCTCTCTAATGGTTGTGCAAACATGCTTTATAGTGTCCCTGTTTGCTAGTTACTTCCTGCTCTCCCATTAGACCCTGTCACAGTTCTGCATGTCTGGTCAGCCACTCACCTGCCATTTCTGCATGCCTGGTCCTCAGCTACTCACCTGCCATTTCTGCCCGCCTGGTCTTCTGTTCCTCACCTCCGTTCATCAGCCTGATTCATTTCAGGTTCGGACGCTGTCGCCAATTGGTACCAATCAAGCATGGATTTAAACCCCAGTCTCACACTCACCCTTTGCCAGATTGTTCTTTGCCATCCTCGATGCAAGACTCTCCAGCGTTTGTTTGTGGATTGACATTCTGTTACCGACTCGGCCTGTCTTGGACTATTCTGCTCGTCGCCCCCCTGGTTATCACTTCTGCCTTCTGTCCCCGACACCGATTCCAGTCTCTGCGTTTGGACTCTTTGTTTGACTGTGTTAGTGTAGTCACTTTGTCCTGCTAGTTTTTCAGCCTGCCTCTGTGTTGGACTGAGAGCTCTAATAAAGAACTTTACTTGTCGGAGTTGTACTGTGTGCTGCATTTGGGTCCAAACCCCACCCGTCACAAGACCCAACATGATCATGGCTGCGTATAGGTGTTTTTATGTCCACAGCATGATAATAACCTTATTATCATGCTTCTGAAGTGTGCTTAAGTTGTGAAGATGCTGAAATCAACGTGTGGTGTCTGGTGATAGACTGTGCAATTCCTGCCGTAGGCGTGCTTGGAAAGCGAGTTGCCACAGGTGCTCTATCTACTTCACATCCCCCAACCTTCACTTTCCTGACTTTAAAAGCTTTCCAGATCCAACGTGCTCTGAAATCTTGAAAGCCTGGTTCAAAATCCATTAAGTCACTAAGAAAAGGAGTTGAAATCTGACTGGTTTTTCGTGTGTAGATCTTAAGATATAAATTTTTCAGCTATTTTGCCTCAGCTTTTTTTGCCTTCTCTCTCTCTCTATATATATATGTACACAAACACACTTCACATTCCACTCACCCATTGCTATTCCTTAGCATATAGGGCAAGGCAATTCAATTCACTCTCCTCTTCAATGCAGTTATATTCATGCAAAAGACCCTTTAAAATGTCCTCTCTTAGAATGAAGATGACAGGCATAACTAGCCATTCTGGGATTTTAAGGTTTATACCTCCAAGCTGCAAGAATTACAGGATGACCTGTTTTGGTAAAGATGTTTTCCTTCTAACTACTGAATCTACTTCTTTCTCTCACCACTCAATGTTAAAATAACTGAAGAACAGGTCAAAGTCAGGAGCAAGCAAGCAGAATACAGGCAACAGGAAATAGGATGATGGCAAGACAAACCAATTTACAGGACAATCTGGCAGAAAACAAAGGGAACTGGATGTATATATATATATATATAACTATGGTTAGGTGATTGTGGTCAGGTGAATGTGCAAAGGAGGGATTAATTGATTTTTTTGGTTGGTACATTTCAAATGAGAGCAGTCTGAACAATAAGGTAAAAAAAAAAAAAAAGCTGCTTGTGTTGGTGATGACCAGGAAGTTTATAGTTACAGGAATATAATATTTTTATGTATGTGTGAGATGCGTAGGTCTTCATGGTTTCTATTTTGTCTGCCAAGCACCAGAAAGCTTGATTTTCCTCTGACAGCCCTTTCCCCTCCTTTCAACTGCCTATATAATCAGCTTCTATTTTTAGTATGGATTTTCTTCCAGATTTTGCTTTGTTGCTATATTTCTGCTGCTTGTTCACACCCCTCTGTTGCAATCATCACTCTGAGCGTGAGTTTTTCCAGCTGCTGCTCAGTTTTTAAAAATGCAAAGAGGTGAGCGCAGATATCATAAGACAGGAGATCTTCCATTTATAAAGAATCACACATTTAATGAGCAATTGTAGTGATTTGAGGTGTGGACAGTTATTCAGAGCGATTTTACGCTGTTCTGCCTGTCATGAGAGACAGAAGATGTGAGAGCTCAGTGGTTTTTGCATTAAGTGCCATCTTGAGAACAAAAGTAGCAATTCAATAAAATGTAAAACCTATGAGCTTGATGTGCTGCCAGTTTCTCTCTCTCTGCTGAGATGAAAATCACATTTGATCCAAGTTGATAACAGAAGTGGGTCATGATTTGAGAAATGTTCCTCACACCACAGCAGGCACACCCGCATGTGCACGCACACACACACACACACACACACACACACACACACACTTTCTCTCGCCAGAGGCTCCTCCATTGCCAATTAATTTTATTGAGAGTTAATCACATTATTTATGGTCAATAACAGCAAGCAATCTTCTCAAGCTCTGCACTAAGTCAGATGAAAGATTAGATCCTTATTGTATATGGTAATGTATAAAGTATTTGGAGCAAAAAGTAAGACATTTAATTCTTACAGAAGAAGTTACAAAACAACAGCATGTAGCACTGATCAGCATCAATTCAGGATTAGTATTTTTTATTTATTTATTTTTATTTACAAAAATGAATTGCAGCAACTGTGGTCTTCACTGTGGAGCCATTGTTTAGGTTCATCTGCATACAGTAAAAATATGACCCGCCAGTCTTCCTGTCATTCATCATGTCAGCCAATATAAAGAACTGCAAGTCACAGCACTGCAAATGAGTCTTTAGGCAGGGTGAATGTCTGCTTTCTCACAAGTGTTTTCACTTATTCTGGCTGATTAGGTGTATTGATTATCCTGGGCTTGTTGTATGTTATGGTGGGACATTTACTCACAGGTTATGTCAGACCTAGAAGGCCAAAATTTAGTCACAAATTGTGACAAAAAGTAGGAAGGTCAAAGTTCAGTCAGACTGAATTGTGCTGGCAGGGAAGAAAGATTAATTTGCACTTGGGAGCCAAAATGCCTCACTCAGTTCCTTAAATAATAAAAGGGAAGTGAATTTTGTCCTGAATGTAGCTTGAAGGTAGAAATTGGTCAGCTCCACCTAAGCTCTAATCAGCTAAGTGGAAACACCTGTGCGTGTGCAAGGGCTCATTTCATATTCTTCACAACTACAGTATATGGCTGCATTTACATTACAGGTCTTGAGGCTCAATCCCATTTTTTTTTTTTTTTTTTTTTGCATATATTGATTTTTAATGCACACGTGCAAACTAAGCTATTGCTTCCTGAAACATCTTTAAAGGTCAATTACTTAATTCTATTTTAAGATGGAGAACAATTAAAGAGCACTCATTGCAGCTCGGGCATTTGCGTCAGAGGCAGGTTTGCACACAAGATACAAAGCAGATTTCGCCAGTTTCACCCGAAACAGAAATGAGAATGTCTGATTCCGTGTGCTTTAACAGTTTACATATTCATAATACATGCATGTTAAAGTGTCGCAGAAAGTTAACATGAGAGATTGCATGAGAAAATGTTTAGTCAGACTTAGTAGCAGCACTGAGTGCTTTACTACGCAAACCAAATCTCTCCACTCATTCTTCTTCAGATACCAAAGCACATGGGTGAATAACTGAAGCCTTTCTAAAATAATGAGACAAACGGCTCAAAGATGAATCTGACTTTATTGTAGGAACTGAGGGTTACAGGGCAGCTCACCATGCAGAGAACTGGAAGGAAATCACCTGGATAGTATCAATCCTGAGCCAACTGTGGTTCTAGTGGGTGATGGTAATGTTAAGGATTCGTACAGTCCAGACCAGGATGAGCTGCTGTAAAAGTTATGTTGAAAAGAGTCCAAATTCACTGACACGTGGTTATGCTGAAAATAAGGCAATTATACAGAAAGTGACTAGACCTGTTGTGCATAGTATTTGAAGAGATTTGTGCTGACAGACCTAGATGTTAATTGAGCTGAGATACAGTACGTATAGTCAGAAAGTGGGATAAGGAACAATAATATCCTGTCATTGTTAATTGTGAAGTTTTAATGCCCTTGTTTTAGCTCCTGGATAGCTGCAAAGCGTGCTATTTAGAGCTTTGTACATACACCTTTATAAGGCTATTTACACATAACTTCATATTTCTATTTACAGTTATTGCCATGACCAAAGCAGTCCGTCACTGCCTGATGGTTCATAATGACAAAGCAATAAGTCAAATGGTACAAGGTGACTTTGCCTTTCAGTCACCTTCAGTTATAATAACAGTCCTCATTCACCCAAAATTTTCAACATCCAGAGTCAGGCATATAAATTTGAATAACATTTTACAGTCAAAATAATTAAATGTTTTGGTTTTTTTTTTGGACAAACAACAACACGGAGTTTGGTCTTTTGCTCGGTTTCTCGGCTCTCCCTGGAAGCAGAGTGAGCATATCAGAAAGTCAAGATCCAAATGTTGCATCACACAGCCAGATATGACAGCAGCCATTACATATATTGTAGGACATTTACATATAGATAAGCGATGCTTACAGTGTAATGACTGGAAGAAGATTCTAGAGACTGACTTTAGCGATACATATACTGTAGATGAATGACAATAAAGTGTAGTAAAATGTGTGTGTGGAGAGTGTGATTGAAGTGCACATTTGGAGAGAAACTCCCCGAGGAGCACACTAAGCGTTTGTCACGTTGAGGCTGTGAAGAGATCAGACAGACAGCTCTGGGTGTTAGAGAGAGAGAGAGAGAGAGAGAGAGAGAGAGAGAGAGAGAGAGAGAGGGGCCAAAATTTAGCAGAGAAATGGAGTAAACATTTTTTTTTCATTTGTGCACATACATATATGTAATGCCTGAATCATTTTCTATTCAGAGTAGCAGTGATAAATGCATACATGATGAATTCATATAACAGCAGATGAGCATGTTGTGAGCTGCAGCCTGCAGGTACAAAGCTGAACCGTTGTCTCCTTTCTCATAATCACTTCTCACATTTTAACAGAACCAAATCTGTTTTGACCAGTTCAGAAAAAAGGCCCAACAAAATTTTGCTTTTGTGCAAGCTGCAGAGGTCTTCCTGATCTTTCACATCTCGTTTTCTCTGCGCTTGAAATCAACACAGCCTTCTCCTAAAACCCCCCAGGTGCTGCAGGCTCAGACACACCTTGACATCGCAGCATGGCGGTCCTCTCCCAGTTCCTCACGATTCAAGCAGACTGACGGAGGCGACTAGTGAGGTAGCCAGGATTCTTTCACTGTCCTCTTCAACAATATGCTACATTTCAATAAGGTGAGTGTGTGTGCGTATAAAAACCACACAAAATACAACTGTGCTACAGAAAAGTAGCTCTAAAGATCTGATTTGTTTTGGCCCTCCCCCAGCCCCTTGAGCCTCAAATATCAGAAACAAAGACGTGGGCAGAGCCACGCTATTTTTCAGGCAAGGCGGGGTGAGATGGGTGGTTGATGGTCAGTGAGGTGTTAGGTAAACACTCCTGAGTATTCCTCCATCATAGTGAACTTCAGAAGAAAGCAAAGGTCAAGCACAAGTGTGTGTGTGTGTGCTGCTGTCATATTTCCAGCAGAAGATTCACCGGGACCAAACCTCTCTTCTTCCCGCTGCTCAGTCGGAGGAAACCGTCAACCTCCTCGTTCTTCCCCACACAGATCTGCAGAAGAGAGAGAGTGGAGAGGGGAGAGGAGAGGAAAGTGTGGAACAGGAGGAGGATGAGCTTCTGTACATACTGCATACATGCTTCCGATTTTAATGGCGACTGAAATATGCCTAATAACAAGAAAACTGTGAAACATGAAAGTATACGGAAAAGGAAAACCAAAATCCTGTTCTGATATAAACATTCTTCATACAAACATTTGAACAAATTATTTTGTCACGATGGCAGTAATATCCTGCTGCACAAGTAGTACTGAGCGCTGTTTGGGTGATAAAAAGTGAGCCGCATTTGAAACCATAACACTCCGTCCTGTGAATCTCATCATTTTCCTGCATTCATTAGCATACATGTTTTAATCTATTCAGTGTGTGTGTGTGTGTGAGAGAGAGAGAGAGAGAGAGAGAGAAAGTGTATATGCATTTTATGTGTTCACCTGATCATCTTTCACAGTCATCTGGCCTTTGTCTCGGTTGCCATGGAAACCAGCAGTGACCTTCCACACCCGCTCACCAGGGCGAACTCGTTGCACAAAGTTGGCTGGAAAAAATCCAAGTTTGTCTCTACTTTTCCCCTGGAAAAGCATGCACAAGCACAGACACACATTACACTCTGTCAGTGTTTGACTGACATAAATGGACATATTCTGTATTGTTCCAGAATGAAAAAAGAAACCATCCCAAGCAGTTTGCTTGTTTATTTGTTTTAAGACCAACAGAGACAGCTACAGTCCTTTCCTTTTCTTAACCAGCGGCCTAAATATGCGCCCTTATTTTTATCACAATAATTCTCATAACCAAATCAGAAAGCTGGACCAAACTCATCTGCATGCGTAAAGTTCTCCACTCGGGAGTCCCATGACTCCAATTTTAGCCATTTTGTTTTATGTCAAGATGCTGGTTCTTTCACATTAATCAAAGCTGGGTTCGTGCTGAAACAGTGTGTCTGTTTTCTGTAATGAGTGCATTATATAAGGCTGGAAATAACTCACGATCATGTCTCTCAAGTAAGCAGCTTGTTTTTTTGTTTTTTTTTTTTTTANTTTTTTTTTTTTTTTAGAGTAATAACATTTGAGAGGAGGTCAGTGATCTGGTGTTGTTTGAAGTCTGTTTTCTTAGGCTTTTGCAAAAGAAGAAAAAATGTCACATCCACCACCAATTTGAAGGATATTTTGGTGTTTTTCTCTGATGTTTTGTCCTCCAGCAGGTAAAGGTGAAGATAGTCAGCTGCCTCGTTAAACACTGACAGCAGACTGTCTTGTTTCTCTTTCCTCTTCATGCTAACAGCTCTGCCAGTTCTGTGATTTCAGCACTTTTTAAATAGAATAAACAGCATTTTTTTTTTTTTTTTCCATAGCTCACCTTCCACCAGTCCTCATTGGAGTCATCAGTGACTTGAATTCTGTCGCCAGGCCTGGAAGAAAAAGAGCGAGTAAAACAAAGTGCTCAAGAAGAGAGAAAAGAAGAGGAAAAAGAATATTAAAAAATATTTGTGAACAATCCCATAAGTCAGGCTGTGTTTCAGATTTTTTCTAGCTGGACTGTAGGAGAAGATGCATCATGACACAAATTTGCCTCAGGAACATTCTGACACAACATACACAGCAGCAACTGATACTTGTTGCCCAACCATGGACAATGCTGGATAAATGCATCCAGCAATGGATATGATGAGGATGAAGTGGAACCTATTACATAAGAGAATTATTATTGTGCTGTATGGCTGATTTCACAATTGGCCTATTTTCTCACATCTTCTCGTGTACTAAATATCACAAGGAAAAAAAATCACTTTTTCCTGAAGAAAGAGGACTGAGCCTATTCTTAAAAAGTGAGTTCTGTGATGCTGATTTGGGACAGATGGCGCAACAAATTTAGGTAGAAATCTCCATGTGCAGAAATGCCACAGTGCACCGTGTACTAGCACAGAAGTGTCACCCTTATTTGTGGCGGGTGTCACACCTTTACTCAGCAGTTTCCTGCACCTACTAACACACAAAAGCTCTTTTTCTGTCACACACTCAGCACAGCTGTTTGTCCTTCCTGGCTTCCCAGCTCGCCACCTCCTCCCAAGCCAAACCCTGCAGCCCCCTATGATCGTCCTACTGAGGAGGCAGATGGTGTGAGATTTTAGCTCGGTATGCTCTTCCTCTTCTCCTGTTTGATTACTGCAGAGGTTTTAAAACAGGAACAGATCACTTTACATCAATTTTTGCCCCGATTTTGTGTCACTGAACACCAAAATGTTGTTGTGGATTCTGCCGCATGAGGACATTGTTCAGCACACTGTTACGGTAAATGAGGTCACCTAGCATCAAGGACAACTCAGGATATGCTTCTGGGAATTCAAAAATGAAGAGAAAAACTTAGACAAAATGCAAATGAGCAGCTAATTATATGGCTGAGTTCCTCAAAGCTGGAAAAAAAAAAGAACTAGGTTGTTTCCTGTTGATTTTTCTCATCAAATTTTCAGCAATTTTCACTTGTAAATATATATGAAATAAACCGAAAAATTTCCAGATCTTTTTAAACCAAAAACTATAAACTATGAACCTTAAGTACACAGACAAATGTGCAGGACTGACCGGAGTTCCAAGTCATTCTTCTCTTGAGGCAGAAACTTATAGAGAGCCACATAGGTGTGAATCAAATGAACCTCCACCCGCTTAGGAGTCTGATAAAAAAATAAAAGGGGGTGAGATAGAAAGAAAAAAGGAGAGGAGACAAATGAAGACAGACAGTGAGAGAAAGACAGTGGTGAACTTTGTTTCCCATGTGAACTGTGTTTTCCTAATGCCTGAAAACAGAGTAAATAAGATGGAGAGTTTGAAGACTGGCAAAAGTTGCAGTTGCACAAGGGAAAGTAAGCTGAAGGAAGTGAGGAGTGCCGACTACACACCTTCAGACTGACTCTGTCTTCTGAATCAGCCTTCTCACTTTCTGGAGGAGTGATCACTGCAGAGAGAGATGGAAACACAGATAGAGGGAGAGGAAAGAGAGAGGGAAACACACACAGACGAACATATGTGAGAGAAGAGTTACACGAAACACATGAAAGAAAACCAGTTTTTATGTGCAAAGAATGAACGAAAGCAGAGAAAGAGAAAGTGGGGATAGAGTGTATGTGTGAGAGAGAGAGAGAGAGAGAGAGAGAGAGAGAGAGAGCTTGTCACTTTGAAGCAAACAGGAGGAAGGCCAAAGCCAAGGTCATTTACTGTAAAGTGGCTGCAGTACAAACAGAGATGATCGCATCTCCTGGGACTGAAGACAAGGAGGGAAAAGTATTGGTGAGAGAAAGAGAGAGAGAGAGCCCCCACCCCATTTCCACACTCTACCCCACCTCTGTGATAATGTGGTACCTTAACACTTGTTTAGTTGAATGATTTGACTTACTTCCTGGGATGGGCTCCTCTTCAGCTATAGGCTGGTTCTCTAGATTCTCTTGCAGTTTTTCTGCCTATATTAAACAAAATGACCAGTAAAGTCAAGAAACATCCTTGAAGTAATTACTGTTGGTATCAATTTATATAATGATTGCTGTTGGTCTGTGTATGTGCATGCCAACGTGTGTGTGTGTGTGTGTCAACACGTTTGTCTCTACCTCATGACACGGGGACTCTGAGATGCTCCCGAAGCTGGAGCGACTCATCTGAGCCAGCGACGTCCCGTAGCGCAATGCCTCGTACACGGGGTCAATGATGCCATTATCTGCCTCTACACACAAGCAAACAAGACAGAATTCAGCAACACATGCACAATATTATATCTGACACTTTGTATACGCACATACAAACACACACACACACACAGTCTAATTTGCTGCTGTGATTAATCAGCCGGGCATTTCCGTCTCTCACCCTGAGCAGCGGGAGCCTCTCTGACAACGCCCAGTGGATCCACGGTCAGCAGAGGAGAGCTGAAGTTCCGCTTAAAGACTCCTGTCTGAGAGCAGAAAGAGAGAGAACAGGCAAAGGAGAAAAACAGGAAAAGACAAAGGGCAGATGTAATATTTTGCCATTTGAAAATGTGCATTAAAAAGAAAATTGTTTCAGCTTGAAGATGATCAGCGTGCAGCTGTTATGCACTGGTCCTGTTTGAAACATGCAGTCATGTGACCAAAGGATTTTAAAATGAAGAACATCTTTTCTCACCAAATGTCACAGTCAATATAACTGGTTATTCCTACAATAATAATGCACGTGTAAACTGAAGTGTTGTTTAAACTAGAAATGCATTTCCTGCGGAACTGCGGCCAGTGATTGCAATTTGCTGAAGCTTGACGCTGAAAAGCTGAAATCTATCAATTAACAGCTTAAAAAACACACGCTCATTGCAAAGGCTGAATGAGACATAAAATCACAAACTTTTTTAAACTCCTGATTTCTCAGAACCTTGAAAGGCATGAAAATGAAGTAGTATGAAAAAGCTGAAGGTCTTGTGAGCTGAACAATGACTGAATGGGATTTTTCACTGAAAGTTGCTTGAATTCAGGAATGCCTGAAGGATATTTGAATGTGAAGAATTGCTTGAAAAATGCAGAAATAGATGCTGAATATTTAAAAAATGAGGCTTGAAAGCTAGAAGAGTTGAAATGTGCAGGACTCATGATGTGTGAACACGTGTCAGCCAGAGATGTTGAAAGAGCTTTCATCTTTCCACATTGTTTATAAACAATGAGACATCAGCCAATCAACTTGGCAAATACTAGACTCCCCATCTGATTATAATAATTAATGAGTGAGAGCTGACCTCATCTTCTCTGCCAGTGTTTAAAATATACAAATGGGCTTGAACTGGAGATAAATGATTTATCCAGCATCAGAATGATTTAGTCTTCTGTAAATTAAATAGCTCAATAATACACACAAAAAACCATTACTGCTTACAATAATTTAATTACATATCAAGAATGTTGTGACAGCGAAGCTTCAGTCTTATTAAAGTTTATGACGGGACACTTTGCTCAATCCACACGAAGAAGACTGGCTTCTGACTGCTACGAGAGCACACACTCCCACTCTTGACACAAATTTGGGTCACGGTGGAGTGGAGTTGTGTGTGTGTGTGTGTGTGTGTGTGTGTGTGTGTGTGTACAACCTTCCTGCAGCTGCAATTATTTCGTGTTGTGCTCAGCAGACATTTCTTTTTAGTTAAAATTTAATATCTTTAGTTTAATAAACATTGATTAGCAGAAGTTGTCTTGTTCCAAAAGTCATTTAAAGCAACTTGATTCTGAGGTTGTTTATGAAGGAATTGATCACACATGTACTGCACTTAGCAAATGTGCTGAGGAGGAGCTGGGGGAAATATTCCATTTTAAAAAAAATTTAAACAACTTTACATATACTTGCTAGAAGCTCTCACTCGTAAATTATCATAATCAGATGGGGAGTTAGTCTGAATCTAGACAAATCTATGAATAGACTTGGTTTTCATGGTATTTGGTTCTGCTCATTCACTCTCGTCACTGCAAGTCAAGTCAAGTCAAGTTTATGTGCGGCCCAGTATCACATACAACGTCTCAAAGGGCTTCACAGACCCACACATTAGCAGCTCCTGACCCAGCCCAAGCTCTCTAAGAAGATGAGGAAAAACTCCCCAAAAACCTTATTGTATAAGGAAAATGGAAGAAACCTTGGGAGAGGTTTAAAGAAAGATTCCCCCTCCTGAAACGACCTGGTGTGCAATAGGAGCCGCAGGTGTAGAAACAGTTAAATTACAAAGATCAAAAACAAGGAAATATTACAGAATAATATGAACAGCAAATAATCAATGATCCACTTTAGTCAATGTGAAATCAATGTTCTCAATGAGAGAGTAGTGAATTAGCAAGATATGTATGGCAAACAGCAGCAATCACATTGCTCCTCCATCGTGCCTTAAGTCCTCCTAAGAGTTCAACCGTGAGTAAAGTCACTCTTTGTCACTCTCTGCTTGAGACTCATTTTTCAAAAAAATACTTCAAACTGTCCTGTGCTCATGCCTTTCTTTTCCTATGTTAACAAATGTTGCTCTTTCCTTTCAGTTTTTCTTTATGTAGCACTTATATTTCAAACATGGACTCATTCAACTGTTGCAGCCATTGCTGATCACTTCAAGAGTAAAATGCCTCGATATGAATGAAGAGATCTGGAAGGAGAGAGTAACACACAGATCTGACATCATTAAACTGGGAGGATTTTTGTGACATCTAGCATGTATGAGTCAAACACTGGACTTATGCTTCTTATGGTATCGAACCCAGCAATTTCTAATGTGCCAACAATTAGATTAATGGTTTACCTGTGTTTTATAGCTGAACTTGTTTTTCTGACACTACATGGAATGCAAACTAAATGGAATTCCACAAGAAATATATTTTTATACAAAAGCTTAGACTGGTGCTATAATTTCAGAATCAATGAATCCCAGACCTTTGACTATGTACGTGTTTAAGAACTACATTCAAACTTCATTCCAGTTCTGAAAAATGCTTAATTCCTTCCTTGATGAGTGTGCAACAATGAGAAGTGTTGCATCCTCAAAGGCCTGCACGTACCTCAAACACACTAAATTTCACACTGAATTAGCCAGACCAGCTGGCATGAAGAGATATTGATTTTTCCAACAAACTTGAGAGGGGAGGAAGGAAATGCAGCACCCAGATGAGAGAGTGAGAGAGAGNGAGAGAGAGAGAGAGAGAGAGAGAGAGAGAGAGAGGAGTGGGTTATATGAGAAGAGCAGCACATGCACAACAAGGACAAAAAGGCTGAGTGAAAAAATGCTGAGACCTTTCCACTGAAACTGTATCAGTCTCATTCTTCTCAGCGTTTGTTCCTCTGTGGCCTCTACAGTTGAAAGATCATTTTATCACATGTCAACCCTTTCTCACATCGACCCCTGCTGCAGTCTGCTCTGCAAAGTCGTGGTCATACAGTATGTATTCCATTAAAACACCTATTTTTATGTCTGTGCTGGTTTGAAAAGGGTTTGATGGGCCTTTAAGGAAAGCTTGTTACAGAATCTTCAGAAAAGCTTGTGACAGAAGCTTGTTACAAAAATGCTTGTTCAAGAATCAGACAAGCAAATACAGCGTCCTGTTTGTTCTGGCAAAAGACTAATGTCTTTTGCTGTCCAGAGAACTCAAGCATTTCCAGTAAACTGATCATATTATACACAAGTAAACTAAGTAATATTAATTTATATGTGGCTTAAGGCAAGTTGAGCTAATAGCATGTAAAATAAACTTCAATTGAAAAGGAAAATTTCTGTAAATTGAAAATGGCATAATTTAACCCAGACAGAGCAGAAAAGTATAAATTAATACAAAACCACCCTGAGTAATCACTTAAATCAGTGATTTAAGTATTTAAATGGGTGTGAGCTCCTCAAGGGTGACATCACTCTTTGTACAGGTCAGTAACTGGTTTAACGATAAAGAAAATATACCCAAAAATAAAATCATTCATTTTAAAAAGGACTATTTTAAACATGACAAATAAGTTTCCAGTTAAGAAAATAAAAAGAAAATGAACAAATCCTTAAAAAAGAATGAAGGGTGAAGAAAATGGTAAACCAATAGTAATTATAGTGTTAATGCAAATACTATTAGGCTTATATCAAATTATTGCTCTCAATGACCAGGTCACAAATCCAACAATAATGGCAGACTTTAGAGGAGCATCTGACACGATGTTTCACACCACCGTCAACACCAGATGACTAAATATCTTCTGAAACAGGCTGCCATGTCTGTGCCAGACACGAGTAGAGACAGACTCTTCAGTATTTGCATGTTCTTCATCATTGCTGTAACCTTTAACTACCTAAAGGTACAAAGTGGTAGTCAGACTTAAAGGTAAATCAGACTAAGGTGTTCTTACCTTGCCAGTACAGGGTTGCTGGGAGAGCTCTGATGAGCACCAGAGGTGAGCTGCCAGCTTACAGGCTTTACAACGCAGCCCCTGCTTGGAGTTCCCTGCATACACACACACACACACACACACACACACACCAGAATTTCACATTATCACGAGCCACACACATGCACACGCAGCAGAACAAAACTGTGACATCAATAAATGTCCAGCTGCAGTTTGTGTCTATTTGCAAAAACAAGTAAAACAGACAGACGGCCAGCCAGATGGACAGATGTGACGTACCTTGGATCATGTGTCTGCATCTCTGGCAAGAGGTCGGCCGGCGGAAGATGTGCTCGTGAAAGCAGTGGGCCTTGAGTGGCTGGGCCTGAGACTTTGGCTGTTTTTTGGAGGTCAGGGACAGTGAGGGACTGATAGCAGGTGAGTGTGATGACAATGAGGGGTTCGGACTGATAGATGGAGAGAGGGAAGGAGAGCGCTCGTAGGACAAGGGCGACTCGGGGATAGGGGGTGGAGACGGTAGAGGAGGGGGTGCAGTGATGAGGGTGGAGGGAGGTCGAGAGTCGGCGTTGTTGCGCTGGAAAAAGTTGTCCATGCTCTTGCTGCGCATGACTGACTTGAAGGACAGCGAGCGCTTCAGCCACTGCAGCTGCAACAAACAGAGATGACACTGAGCTGATGCTAACATTAAAGAATTAAGACAAAGTAAATCCAACTGGCTCCAAGAGACATGAAATAATCTATGTTAGAAAAAAAAGCACACCCACACAAAAACTACATCAAGCTTATTATAGTTACTAATAAATATAAAAATTCATCACTCATTCACAATAAAATAATTA
Organism: Lucifuga dentata; assembly: GCA_014773175.1. NCBI lineage: Eukaryota > Metazoa > Chordata > Actinopteri > Ophidiiformes > Bythitidae > Lucifuga > Lucifuga dentata. Next base: position 71,247 of record VXCM01000581.1, on the reverse strand, counting down.
CCAAACCCACCTAGGAAACAAGTGTACGGTGAAGTCATTAAGCACCTGAAAGACCTGCTCATTCTCTTAGTTCATCATTAGTCATAAATTTGAACATTATTAGCTGTATACATTAGATTATAGGAATTTTTTATTGACCACTGCATCAGGGCAGGGAAGTGTTAAAGGCTAGGCAGTGTTTAAAGCATAACGGTTTGTTAAATCTACCCTCTGACCGACCTTGCCCGCCAGGCCGGCTTCTGATCTTCCATCTTCAGCTTTCCCACAAACCTGCTATCCCAAGTGAATCCACATGCATCAATACCCCCTTAAAATTCACATTTGATTAGTTTTATTGAGCAGCCCACACCTTTGCCTTTGATGCAGGTCAGTGACGCAAACACAAACAATATTTATCTTCCCCGATCCCGCCTCCGTTCCTGCGTGTGCCATCCAGCATGGAACTGATAATGACAAACAATTACAGGGACTTCAGAGCCCTGAGCTCCAATATATAGAAATAATAACTGCTGTGGACTCATCAAGAGAATGGCCTGCAGAATGAGGATGAGGATGTAATGAGTCCCTGAGTCTGAAGAGCAATTCCTCCATTTACACATCTTCAACTTCGTAGTGGCTGGATAAGGAATACTGTTTACAGTGAAAATTGTTTCGAGAGTTTCATCTCCGTCTTACATTTGTAAATGATTTTGTTTGGTTTTGGATTCATGCTGGGTCTGTTTCTGCTTTTCTTTAGTCTGCAGACATGTCTTGTGCATGGATTTACTTTTGCTTGCCAATCTGTGGCATTAAAATGTTTCTGTGTTTGACTGAACAAAAAGTGAGATATTTTCTCTCTGCTGCAGACAAAGCAGCACTACAGGATGCAACTATGTTTTTACATCGCTGCTTTCATGGAAGTTTTTGTGTCAAAAGGCCAAATTCTCATGTCCAGTGTACCTCTGAAAGCTCCCTTTACACATATCTGCACTCCTTTAGTACAAAACTAAAATCAATAACTTCCCTTTTTCTTCTTTAAGCTACACATTCACAAATGCCAATTAGTTTGAGTGATGAAAAGACTCTTTTCTTGAGCCATTAGTGAGCCTCTCGTAAATGTTTTCTACAGGGAGCTGAGTCTATACTTTCCTTAATGGCCTTTTCTTGGCTCGACTGGTGCCCCATTCAGTAATGGATGTTCCTCTCCATTAGATTTTTAACTTCACCGACTTTGTTAATCTTCTTTATAGTGAAGGCCTTTGAGCAACTGCTCTGATTCCAAAGGGAACTGAACATTTTTCAAGCAAACTAGACAATACGTGACTGTTAGCCAGTAACTTAATCTATTTACCTCATCTTTCGCAAATCAGGTGAAGATCAATTAAATTAAAAAACACAGAGATCAAATAAAGTCCTATCTGAAAGTGAAACAATAATTGCTAGTTTAACAGCAAATGTATCACCAGATTATTTTGATGGGGTCAAATAAATTTTACATTGAAGTCGGGAACACTGTCCCAAAAACTATGTTGACATGAGGCATGTTGACTAAAATATTTCTTCAGAATATTTCTTCTTAAAATCTTTAAAACTACTTTACTACAGCTTACTAGTGAATAAGTGCAAAAGAATAAAGTTATAGGAATAAAATATCCTGTTAGCAATTAGCTCATCACGGTGCGAGGATGATCAAAGAGAAGTGGGGGAAAATGAGTAAAAGAAAAGAGAGTAACAGGAAAAACAGTGAGAAAAGCAGATGGAGTGAAAATTCCTCATCACCACCATCACTCTTCGCCTATGTAAGCCCAACAATGCAACAGGGCCATCTGACAGTCACACTGTAAGTGAAAGACAGAGTGGCCATCCTTTGTTCTTTGGCCGTATGAAGACGAGTGCAGAGTGCAGAGTGCAGAGTGCAGAGNGAGTGGCCATCCTTTGTTCTTTGGCCGTATGAAGACGAGTGCAGAGTGCAGAGTGCAGAGTGCAGAGTGCAGAGATGTTTAGTGAAGGCGTCTACAAATAGTCTGTTGTGAGGAATGCATGGATAAATTAATGATTAAAAAGGAGGGGTAGGTGTTCTCACAAGATGCCTGTGAAAGGCAAAGTCACCCCACTGACACCCTGCTCTCATATGATGCAGTTTTATTTCCCAAGTTTTTCCACAAGAAAGAGGATTTTGGTTTCTATAACTATTTTTGATTCCAACTGAGAATACATTAGCTTCTATCTCTGGATCAATTTCTACACCTGATATCACAAAGATGACCATTTTGGTTTGAAGTCACCATCATCAACCACTTTAACCGGCTTTAGACATAAACTGCTCCTTCTGCAACAATGTCATGCTAACGCTGTTTTCGTGTCGTTATGCATCGGTAGGTTCATATGTTTTGACCTGAGCCTATAGTGATGAAACATGAAACCGGGAAAATTTATGATCCATGTTTGTTCCATTAGTTTGTTTCCATTCCAAAGAATGCAAATGTTCCAAATCTTAATTTGTGACCTTTAATAGCACTAACTAGCAAAAATTACCTCACTGAGTTCAATGTTACAACAGAAGCCCCAAGTTCAGTACTGAACAAAGGACTAAAAGTTCAGTACTGAACAAAGGATTAAAGTTCAAAATTTCCCCCAACAGACGCTGCTTGTACCCTGACAGTGCACACAGGACTCTGTTGGATCAGCATATTTAACAACTCAATCAGGGACATTATACAATGACACTATTATTAATCAAAATAATGTGTGGTCAACACTGGACACAGTGTTGAACACATGAGCAGTGATAATACAAAATATCAAAAGTTACTTATCAGACAGTTTGAGAGAGAACTGGTGCCCTCTTGGTTTCTTGTGTCTCTCTCTCTGACCATTTACCTGTTTTCTATGCAGACTATAGTTTGTTTAAAGGTCAGCAGGACAAGTCAATCAGACACACACACACACACACACACACACCATGGTCTCGTAGAAAGAGAGGCAAGTGATAACCTTTTGTGCTAACAATGATGTAGAACAAACACACAAGGAGACGGGATAGATTTTGTTAAGAAATGTCATCTATATATAAATTAAATCTGCATGTAAATTAAACAATTGCATCTCTGGAATATTAAAATGCACTGAATTCAATTGCTAATTTGATATGAATGATGCAGATGTATGCAGGTACATGCTTTTATACATTTTCAATAATATTTCTGTAGTGATTTGTTTCATGAATACTATTGCTACACTTGAAACTGGAGATCCTGATCTTTCAGAATGCTCAGACTTCTCATTTCCTCTTTATGGCTTCTCGTTTTGTGCCAATGCTCCTCTCTTGAGCTCATTCCTTCAAAGATATATATGGCAGGTTCTCATATCCTTAAATCACATGTATCCTTTCAAGTATTCAGGCAACCGTCACCAGTCATTCACTCTTTTCAGAAAGGGAAGCGAGAATCAACACAAAGCATGGCAAGCAGAAGCAATGGAAGGAGAGAGAGGGGAAAGGTGAAGTGCAGGTAGGAAAAGACAACACACACAGAATATTGATGGATTTCAGAATATTCTCACTGAAAGGTGCACATACAAAAGAGCAGAAAAGGAATTACGAAAATAAATATGTAACTGGAAGGCAAGAGAAAGAGTGTTAACATGTGAAAGTTGCTGAGAGAGAGCTGGGGGAAATGAGTGTGAAAGGCAAAGACAGAGAGAGAGAGAGAGAGAGAGAATGCTACCATCATTTCATTTCAGCTTATGAAAGTGTCTTTGCGTTAGCTAACAAAGTGCTCACTGTTGAAGGCCCTGTAGACTAAGACACAGCACTACCTTACACTATCAGCATTCACACTCAAAACCTTACGTTGCACACTAAACTTTTGTCCGGGCTTATTCTGAGCATACTATAGTTTCCCTTTCTAACAAATATTACAGGTTTTTTTTTTTAGCTTTCACCTTGCTGGTGCAAGAGAGGGAGAATTAGCTATTTGTTCCACTGTCACAGCCTCTGTCAGAAACACACATGAAAGCTGGTTGGCCCAATTTACACTATAATAAGCCAAGGGACACTAAAGAGACAGAGAAGCAGTGGAAAGTAAGAGAAGGAGAGCTGATGGGGAGATGAGAGACAGCAGGTCAAGACAGCAAGAGGAGCTGGGAGAAGGAGATAGAAGGAAAGAAGCAGAATTAAATAGAGCAATGTAGTGAAGTGAGATTGAAAGTGATGGAAAGAAACAAGTCAAGATGAAGATGGAAGCCACAGAAAAAGGATGATGGAGAATGTTATGCCAAAGCTTAGTTGTAACATGTATGTAGTCATTTCCACTCTGTTCCTTCTCTGTTCCTCTCTGGCATGAGGAGTGGTCACACCTGTCAGGGGGGGCTTCGCAAACAAAGCGCTACATGGCTGACGCAGCTTGGAGGATTGCTTCCTCCCAGTTCTGTTTTGTCTGGATAGCCATTTATGTGAATTATGACCCAGCCCCAAGCTAGACACAGCAAACATCTGCTATCTGATTGGCTCATAAATTTAAAGCAGCACCTCAACGCCCACCATTCATTATGTTGTCTGTAGTCAAGTAGAAACAACACACCCACCCTGCCAGGCTTGTTCCAGGTCCCTATGGTGATGACCAACAAAAAAAGAGCAGCAATTATGTGATTTGCTGTTGATGTTGTTACTGCTGCTGCAACAACACAGTTTTTGGTGATCATATGAAAATGATGAAACATAAATGTGGTGTAAAAGACTTAAGTAATCACCAGAGAATTTACTTAAAACTTTACTTTTTTGTTGAAAGGCTCGAATGAAAAAAATACCAAGAAAGATGAAATAACACTCTTTATCAGTTTGTCATTCTGTTAGTGTCCCATGGATCCACAAGGGTCCAGGCTCATAACTCCTCTGCTGGGATGCCCTCACTCAAACTCATTTGCAAAATTTGACATCATGTTTATAAAATCTTCCTGGCATTGAGCTGTAGCCCCTTTGCACCATCTGCATTTCAATTTTGTATCTTTTTAACTTCTCTGTCTTTATCTATCTACATCTCAATCTCTCTAACTGGACAATCGATGAGGGATAACTGATTCACCTGGATTCACATCATTCAGTACAATTCTATTAAAGTATCTCATTTTGTTCACTGTACACATGACACAGCACACACACACACACACACACACACACACACACATACACACACACACCTCCGTGTAATCTGCTCTTAGGTCACAGAAGTTAAAGGAATTACAGAGGTTTAAGGCGGTTATGTAAGACCTACAGCCACCAACAAATAATTAGCCTCACAAAGAAAAGGAACATTAGAAAAAAGCTTGAATCAATTAAATCACTATGACAATTACTAATCCCGGTTTCTCCATAAACTCAGTAGTTTCCATTTTAATAACAGATTATCTGTCGCAGGTGTGTCTGATGTTTTTACCTTTGATTCAGGTTGACTGGGCACGGTAGCCTGTGTTCGCTGGAGGTCCCGGTCCTTTTGTGGTTCGTTCTCCTTTTCGCTGATTTCCGTCATCTCGGGTCTGAAAATGCTTAACTGATAAAAGTGAGGTAAAATTATATGTTAAAATCCGGGGAATTTAGCCAACTGCGCAAAATTTTGTTTAAGTTACAGTATCTCGTCCATAGAGGTAGTTTTGTCTGTCAGGTCATCTTTCGGCGGCAGCATCCATTTGGGAATTTGAAGTAACACAATTCCATCGCGAAGCTTCGTGTTTTTACCAGTTTCTGACGTTAAACTGGTGTATAAAAGCCTCGTCGAGCTAATAAAAGAAATGTTTGTTGTGGTAAATTATCCAGAAATAGAAGCTCGGTTGTCCACTTAACTCTCCGCTTGCTTCACGGTTTCTCAAGCGCCGGCCAGCTTTCCTCTCCTCGCGCACTCACGCGCTCTTACAACAACTTTGATTTCGCCGAGACAAAGCGCTTGGCTCGTTCTGATTGGTCCAAATTACTTAAGACGTAACAGTAAGCGCGGAAAAGCGCGTCAGGATTGGTTGAAAATTGATGATACAAGTTTCAGGTGGACCAAATTGAGCTGAAATGAATAATGTTTACATATTTAATTCTTTTAAATTATGCAATAATATATATATATATACAGTAAATTAGCAAAAATTTTCACTCTTCTGATTAATTTTCCACTGAACAATATCCTCTATAATATTTAAGAAATATATGTCAAAATTATGGAAATTATAGTAATTTGTTTGTTAAAAATTCACAGTTAAAATAAGTATAATGTGGTTATGGCTTCCCAGTGCAACCAGAAAGAGTTTGGGTCCAAGACGTTACTGGCATAACTACACTCCTTTGTTAAAAAAAAAAAGAAAGAAAAAAAAAGAAAAAANCAAGACGTTACTGGCATAACTACACTCCTTTGTTAAAAAAAAAAAGAAAGAAAAAAAAAGAAAAAAGCAAAAGTCATATACAGTATTAGCCTATTTGTTACTGAGTCTAAAACATATAGATGGCACATTAAATTATAGAAATGATGGGCTTGACTATGAATGTAATGTGCTCATTGGCTTTTAGTGCGAATTTAGTTATATCAACTATTTTTCTTCCTAAGTATTATCATTAACATGGCATGGTAGTTTGAAAAGTCATCTCCATGGGAGCAATAATTCTGTACACCATTCATAACAATGAAAGGATGAATGGTCTTGAATGACATGAAGCGGGTGCTCAGAAATATAAGAACTAATTTTAGCTTTACCACAGCTACTGAAATTGAAATAGCAGTAGATAAAAAGTACTAACATCACTGTAAAATGTTAGGAGCCAACACTGACAGGAATGTAACACCACCTCTGAGAGCTGCAGGCTCTTACACAGATACAGTGTTCAGAGAGTCAGTCTAGCAGGCTGAGTTCAGCACCACAGACAGCACCTCTCTCTCTCTCTCTCTCTCTCTCTCTCTCTCTCTCTCTCTGGCTGGTTATCACCCTGCAGTTTTACATAAAAGGCTATTCCATAAAAGATAACTTTTAATGCACATAGAATTTTCCTTTAAATTTCCCAATGGCAAGCTGGCTGCACCAGTCCGCATGTTGCATTAATAGCCCACAGTGTGCATTCCACCACAGCGAGCTAAGTATAGAAACAACTAAGAACAAAGGATAGGCACTGACTGTTAATGATTTCTGCTTCCTTCCCAAACACATATGTGAAGTTAACAGGAATACCATTAGTTAACCACAGGTCTGACTGACGTCTTGTAAAATTCTCCCTTTGGCATCGGATTTCATGAATATTCACGTAATTTTCACACACAAAAAGGTCCTCTCTATCCCATCTATTCTTTTGCCAATAGAGGCAGAAATAAACATATAATCTGCTTTATCGTGCTAAAGTGAGGTCACATTCCTGTTTTAAATCTGAAATGCATGTTGTGGGAATGTAAGAGATTCACATTATATTGAGCAAGATTAGTTTCCCAGAGGTGGTGTAGATCTATTCACAACATCCCAGTTATGACAAGCTTTGAGTAGCTTGACAGTGTAGTAGTGTAATAAAAGCCACAGGCATTCTCCATGCAGGAACAACATTGTGTTGTTGCACAGCAAATAATTATGCATTTAAGCATTACAGCATTTCATCCTGCCTGTATATGGATGGTTTGACAATAAAGCTCTGATTGATTATGCAAATGATAGACCATCTTACTTGATCATAAATGCATTAAAGAGCTGACCAGTGTGTGTGTGTGTGTGTGTGTGTGTGTGTGTGTGTGTGTATGTGTGTGTGTGTGTGTATGTGTGTTGAGAACCAATCACTGTCACTTCCACCATAAGACCCATGCAGGATTAAATATCATAAACATAAGTTAAATGAAAAACCTTGACTAATGTCTTGTTCTACAGTTTTCCTTTTCTCTTGTTGCTCTGCTCCAGGTGTGTACTGCATTTCCACACACTTCTCACCCAGCATATAGGTTGCATTGTTCACTGCATGCCATCAGTAGGAACTTGTATGTGTGTATGTGTTTGCATGTGTCTAAAGTGAAGCTGTTATAGGAGCAAGATGGGGGTGATTAGGACTCTGGCTCAGGAACACATGCAACCTAATATGCCTCAGTTTATCCTCCCAGTCCTCTCAAATTAGTCTGATCCTGTCCTCTCTGTCTTGCTCTCTACCCTCTGTTCTTTTCCTCTCTTAATTTTAAATTCACTACTCTACTCTCCTATTTGCTCATAATCCCTCAAAGGGCATCTTTGTGTCTCATCTATTTCCGTAAAAGACGATATCGTCAGCAGGAAGTCTTGTGTGTCAGCTGTTTCTCACAGAATACGACCCAGTGTTATTGTTCCTGTTGTGAGATGTATTGTTTTTACTGGAATCCAGATAAATCTGCATATAATCCCATGGTTTGAGCTGATTAGAAGTGTGAACATAGTGTGTAATTTGTGACAGTAATACTGTACAGCATGGCTAAATATGCTACCTGATGCGCTGGGCTCAAAGATTAGTGAATATCCGAGTGAGACTGGAAAATTGGAAACTTTGCTCACATTCTTGTTTTCTTAAGAGCATAAAAAGCTTTAAAAAGCATTCAACATAAGCCCACAAGTTACAAAGATCCTCTTCTGTTTGAATGGAAAAGCTTGATTTAAATACTTTGATGTAACAAACATCCATAGATCCGGGCTGTATCTGGGTCGAATGTTAACCTACTAATTCCTGATAGGAGACAAATCTCTTTCATGATGTAACATGCAGACATTTGCTCATATGCAGCTTTGTTTTTTATTTATCACTTTGAAGAATTTTTCACTGTATGCCTGCCCCATGTGGAATACATGGCCCACTTTTTCTGTATGGATTTGGAATGCAAGAATGTGTGTGTGTGAGATGTTGAATTAATGTTTTTTTTAGTGTTTGTGTCATTTGTTTTCTTGTTTTTAAGCAAGAAGCATGTATCATAATCGAATGGTAACATGAAAACCATGCCCCCACTGTAAATGTGAGCAATAACAAAGTAATTGCATAAGAGAGGCTTTCAGGATGTCAGAGAAATAAGAAGGTAAGGATGGTACACAATTCCTCATAAGATAAAGACATGAGGAAAGGTCTCAAAGAATAAAGTTCCATTTTAGAGCCCTTTGATAGTAATTAATTTACTTGTCTTCTTCTTCTTCTTGAGAAGCAGCTGTGAATGTAATTTAAGTATACAGGTAGACATGAAGAAAGAAACATAACAGAGACAGTAGCACCAGGAATAAATTAAAACTGAGCCAAAAAGATGGAAAGTGAGAAGTCAGAAAAGTACAGACAAAGAAGAAAAACACAAATGAGACAGAAAGCCAGATTCAGTTGTGGAGTGAGAAAATAAATACATTTGCTCAACAAATGTGGCATCTATATTTAGCTCCAGAGACAGATGTGTTGTACCCAGAGATGGCTGCTCACAGGCTGTTGGTGTCTTACGAAGGAGAGCATGTGTGTGTACATGAAAATACTTCTGTGTGTGTCATACAGTGGGGTCCAAAACTCTGAGGCCACTGTGAAAATGCATCTATTTTGCATTCCTTTTGAATTTAATTCAAGACTGTTCATAACAAATGATAATATCATCTTAACAATTTGAGTGAAAAGTTGAATCTTTGAAAAATGTACATGAATTTCAGAATATCTTAGTATTTGGTAAGCCCCCTTTTGCTTTAATGACAGCATGCACTCGAGCTGGCATGGACTGGCATGGACTCCACAACTTTGTGCAAAACCTGACGAGCCAAGTTATTCCAGCATGATTTGACAATGCTCCAAAAGCTTCTTGTGATGTTAGACTTTCTGATTATTTCCAGATTTACATGGAAAACATCACAGATTTTCCATGTGGTCTCAGACTTTTGGACCCCACTGTAGCTTTACTAACACTGTGAGTTAAAACCAAGGTTGTGCTTATCTTCACATGTCAGTACATGGGTGATCTTCTCTCTTTCTTTTTGAGACTTTCAATATCCATTTTGAGATTCATATCTTTTAGACATGTAACCCTNCCCCCCCCCCCCCCATCTACATAAATTTCAATTTTTAATCCTTTAAGCATGCCTTGCAGGATTTGGATTTTATAATTGATATCTTAACTGCAATAAGGTTTGGTTGTCTCACTTTCAGGATAGTGCTTCTTGTATTACACCTCTCAAGCAGCCATTTGTTTCAGTTTACCTGAATGGTTGGTCAGATGGCCTTGGCAGAGGTACAGTATTACCGTATGCGCTCTTGGAGTGCCTTCTTGTTATATATACACTGTATGTGTCACACCAAAAAGTATGGTTCCTCACAGCTTGTGAGATATCATTCCATAAAGAACAAAAGGTCACTATAAACTCACATTACATCAAATCCCTATAGGAGTAACAGACTGATATTTTTTCATTAGCACTTTGCAGAGAGAGAGAGAGAGAGAGAGAGAGAGAGAGAGAGAGAGACATTAGAAATAGTTAAAGCCTGGAGAAAGTAAAATACAGGAAAGGATGATTCATCAGCAGCAATGAGGAAGAAGGAGAGACAGAAAGTGAGAATGAGAAAAAGTGAGAGAGGGAGGAGCAGAGAGGACAGGCTGGTGGCCAAAATGACATTGGGGTTCTATTCAACATGCCAAAAGGGGTTGGCACTGTCATTCTCTGACTCACACCATGGCCCCACAGGAATTATAGGGACAATAGACTTCCATTTCTTTTTAATTACCAATGGAGATAGTCTCAGAGACATATCATACAGAAATACAACCACTGACAGGACAAATAAGTGGGGGTTTCAAGCCAAATGACTCATTTGAGCATAAGTACAGTACTTGTTCTGATGAGAGCTGTTAAAAACTACTGCACATAATTACTTATGGCTTTGGATACAGCATAGAGAAAACATCTATTTTCTACTCTAAATTTATAATGCATAAGCACCTTTAACGGTGAGAGCTGGAATTATATTTCAGGTAACATATCCCACAACCATCAACTGCATATTTTCAAAGAACATCCTGTAACAAGAATATCATGAGCTTGATTCATATTCCCAAAGTGTGTGATCAACAATTTCTTAAAAGCACATTTCTCTCTGATGTGTCCCTGAAGCGAAACAGGTGAAAATATTATTTCCTGCTTGGGAATCAGTAAAAAAAAATTACAAAATGATGGATTTGCTCATATAGAAGAGCCAATGACCTCAAAATAGCTCAACCAGGGGCAATCTCTGAAAATTATCCCCTTATATGACTAAAAATATGTTTTTATTGGTTTCCTGTCAATCATGCATTGTGCAGCCAACCGTTTATATGTCAATTCAGTAGACTTTTTTTTTTTTTTTTTTACAACATACTTTCTGACTTTTCATATCAAGACAATCACAGTGTAACTATATAATAACAACAAACCAAGGTCTCACTAATTTTACACATTAAAGTCACTTTATTGGTCTTGGGGAGTGATATGCAGCATGTGAAAACAGCTGTATAAAGATTCCCCATGACGATTAAACTGAATTTGATGTCCAAAATTTGTGGAGTCCCCCTTTAACAAAGGCTTTCTTCCATTTTCCTGTGTTAGTGAGCAGTACAATACCAGAACGCAGACATTGGACCAGCTGAATGCAATCCAGCTGCTATTAATGCCATTAGGTACACCTGAGACCTGTGTTTGACAAGTCAGAATGTCCACCATGAAGGTCAACACTTGCCGTGAGCTGCATTTGCAAAAAACTTTATTAATAGAGACCCATAAAAGTGTGCATTCATTAGACAGTTTGAATGTAAACAACAATTAGACCTGCTAGTTTAATGATTTATTCCAAACGTTCATATGAAAAAGAAATGTGTTTTCTACATTTTCTTCCTCTATAGATTTGCGGATTTTTCACAGGCATTACAGTTTTACAGTCAGTTATTTCAGTTTGCCTCAGCATAACTGTGACGCTTGATACGGTTAGGAAACTTGCTTCAGCACAGCACTTTAAAAAGATCTGCATCACCACAAGATCCTCTGCCTTTTTCACAATGGTATGTAACCTCACAAACAAAAACTGCCTGATTCTGCTTCTTGGTTTTGGCCAGTAAAAACTAGAATAACTGCAATACTGCGATATGTGAATGGAAATGAAAATGTAAAACAAATGGAAATAAAGACACCTGAGCAAAGTGATTTCTTTTCTTATGAAGAATCAAAATATATCCAATCTCATAAAAGTAACATCAACTAATAAATCCACAGTTTTCAAATGAAAGTAATGATTTAGGTGCTGGTACTTTTAAAAGAAAAATTGGGCTTAATTTCAAGTAAATCTCAGTCATTTCAGCTGGGAATAATATTCAATAATATTCTATATAAACTACCATCTAGCTGCACTGTGACACCATTATACTCATTGTGTCTTCAGTAGTTATTGTATAAAATCAAGTAAATTAAATTTAAAACTCAGTTTGTTCAAAGAAGCTTTACAGTAGCTTCCTTCATGCTGTAAGCTTTTTTTTTTTTTTTTTNTTTTTTTTTTTTTTTTATCCCCCGAGAGTTTGAGTTAGTGTCTCTCTCTGCCTCACTCTTGATCTAATAGTGTTCTGAGTTAAGAATGCAGGCTGAAAATACATCCATACCCTCTTCTCCTCCCTCCTTCCTTTGCCTTTATTCTTACTTCCTCTTCTTTTCACCCTCCTCCTCTCATCCATCCTCCTTCGCCTTCTAAAGCTGACTGTGTGCAGCTATAAAGCTTAACTAAGTGGCAAATGACTCCCTTTCCTAGCTTATCTACAGGATAAGCTGGGAGGTTATTTCCATGCTATACAGCTCATCAGCAGCCATGGACTGCTGCTATTCCTTGTGTGCTGCAGGGGGAAACTGCAGTTTTGCTGTCTGCGTCTCTCCTGTCTCACATTCCTGAAAAGTGATCAGACATAGATTAGCACACAATGGTTTGTGAAACAGATAAGCAAGAGTGCATCATTGTAGCAAATTTGTATCTTAACATCTGCAACCTGTGGCTGCAGATAAGCAATTTAACACAAACTGGAGCTGACGATAAGAGAGAGAGAGAGAGAGAGAGAGAGAGATGAGCTGAGGAGTGCAGAACTTGGCATTTGGAACTGATTAGCATAAAGGGACAACCCAGTGATGAGGAGAGGAAAATTTCCATTAATGATGGGATGAAAATGAAATAGGAGAACCAGCTGCTACTCAGTTTTGTCCAGCAAAATCGCTTTTGACAAAAGTGACTAGAGATGAGCTTGAAATTGCAAAATGAAAAGGGATATGAGTTTAAAAGGAGCAATAAGTGGGGTTAAAATGACGGAACAGCAAATAAATATTGAAAAAGGATAAAGATTTTGGGGTACCGAGTGCTCTATAATGATATCTAGGTTTGAAAATGTCAGGGATTGACAACAATTTTGGTTTGGGGACATGCAAGCTCATGACAACCCATTATGAAAATGATATGATGTTATATTTAGCCATACTTTAAATAGAGTAAATTATTCAAAAGACAAAAACAAGCTGTGTTTATGCCATTCTACCAGATCAGGGACTGTTCAGTAAGCATAGGAACCTGCAGTGGGTATCAGGTAAGATTCAGAAACAAATGATGATAAAGGTGGAATAATATGGATGTAATCCAAGCAAGAAGGCTGACTGCAGAGTCAGAGGAGGTTTGGGTGGCGGAGTGACAATAGACAAAAGAGCAGATCAGCAGTTTGAGAAGGCTGATGTGTAAAAGAGAATTAAGAATACCTAGAAAGGAGGAATGTGGAGAGGTGCAGAAAACTCTGCAGTTCAGAAGGATTTCATTGTGTGTTTGTAAAAGAGCTGCCACAGCTAAAGGTTACTTCCTGTATGGAACAAAAAAGACTGGAATTTAAAACTTTGTTTTTTCAGCTAGAATTCTGCTGATTTGGTCAAATTATATGATTACTGATTCAGTCTATTACAGTGGTTCTCAAGCTGTGTTGTGAGTGCTTGAAGTGCCCTTTAGAGGTACTGTATACCAGATAACTCTGGAAATTGAAACAATGGAACATCTACAAACAACTGAAATTGATGGAAATTCTGTAATTATGGCAAATTAGTCACAAATAAAATGCCTTTCATTAAGAAATAGCTTTTTTAAGTTATATTATATTCTAGTTATATTAAGTTTTATTTCTCTTTTAGTTGTTAGATTTTTTTTGTTGAAAGTAACCTAATTCACACTGTAAATCTCTGAATTTCAATAAAGCATACATGCATGTATGCAGTTTTTCTGTGATTTTGCTTGGAGTTAGTGGCTTGTTGGTGAGGTGGTACTTAGATTACTTGATTTTACTCAGAAGTGGTACTTAATGTTTAAGAATTTACATGAGTTGGATTTTTTTTTTTTTTTTTTTTTGTACACTGTCAGAAACAATAACATGTACATAAAAATCAATCTTGTGGTTGAAGAGTGACTCAGAATGGGAGAAAGTGCATGTCTGTTAGTTACTGAACTAAATATTAGGGACACATACTCTTTGTGAAGCGTGTTGATGAGGAGAAACTATTGATTTCCCTAAATAAATCCATAACTCACAAAGGAATAAATTTAGATAAAAATCAAATGAGAGCCTTTTTAAGCTCTGAGGTGTTAAGGATTGTGCAAAAATAAATAAATAAATAGGCTGCAGGTCAATATCAGGAAAACATTTCTTTTGTTTTCTCCACACATGGATGGATTTTTACATTCACATTTGCCCATAATGACAGTCATGACATTCAAGCAACCTGGTGTGTTATTCTATAGTATTTAGCTGAAATTGCTGTTTTTCAGCATCTGTCCTCAGAGCATGTGAGCACATACATAATACAGTACAAAGTTGAGGGTGACCTCCCTCAAGGGCCCCTCAGCTGCTATGTACGCCGTCAAGAGTTGGCCAGCAACCTCCCAAACAAATCTGCTGTTTGTACCATTTGAGCCAAATCCATGATGCAACTGACTCGACTCAGTAATAAGAGATTTCTAAATGTAAAGGGATCCATTCATTTGTGTCAGCTAAGCATTTTAGCTGTGCTTCTGGGAAAAGAAGGGGAAAAAAAAGAAAAAAAAAAAGCCCAGTCAGCAGAGCCGGAGGAGCTTGTGGCGATGGGTCAGAAGATCAGCTGACTGTATGCCTCTGAGCCACATTTGGTTCTAATGTTGTCATTTGGGAAATGGTGGAGGACAAAGGTTAGAATGTCTTTCTTTTTTACGTGTGCAGGCATATGCAGTACGTAATCTGCACTTGAGCCTCAAACATAGTCATTACCCTTGACAGAAATATGCGTATCTCACTTCTGCTTGTTCACAGGAGGCAGACAGCAGAAGCACTTCATATATCATGTCATTAATTTTGCTGCAAAGGTGACTCACATTAGTGTGCATGCCAATTATCAGTGTCTGTCAATTCCTTAGTTATATACTAGACGTTAATCCTATCCCAATTTGTTACTTTTGAGGGTAATCAGTGTTTTTCCTATCTTGATACAATTTGCCTGATTTCTTCATCTTTTATGCTCAAAAAAGATATAAACTAATAACTGATTTTAGCAAAACTTGGTGGATTGTTTAATCCAGGGAGAACACATTAACATTAAATTATGGAGTCGATTCTGTACCAGGAAAAAAAAAAAAAAAAAAAAAAGTTTTAAGACCTTTTCCAAGGTTTGTGTGTTAATGTTCCTGCCATTGCCTTAGGGACACAGCTGTACACCTGCATTGATCCCCAGGGAATGCATCATAGCTGCCCAGTGGTCTGAGTAGTTAGCCTGGGTCAGATGCTGAGGGCAAATTTCCCCATGGAAGTGTGGAATCAACTTAGCTTCTTATTAGAGTTCTACTTTTGAAAAAATTCTGCCTAGGCTTGTTCAGCCTTGGTGAAAGTATGCGCTGAGTGCTCTTGTAGATTTAACTGTGACACATTCTGCTAATTAGCATCCACCCTAACATGAGCCACTTTTTAGCAGCCTTTGTAACCATAATGATGCTCCTTCAGAGTTAAAGTCCTTATTCATCAGTGTTTATCGTTACTTTGTCTGGTCCCTGTATTCTGGTCGAAATCCCGCTCCTGATGGAGGTGAACTATAATTTTTCTTAAACATGCTTTTACTGCAGCAATGAGTATCATTGATGACATTTCTGTTATCATCCCATTTCATTTAGCATATTTTTGCTTTTTTTTTGTCCTTCCATCATCACTACATCACGATTACACAATTAATCTTCTCCAGCACCGTGAATAAAGGTGAAAAATTTATTTAACCTCTGAGCATTACCTCTGGGAGCGTGGCACTAGTCACAAAGCAAAATTATATGCCGTGCCAATGACAAAGAAGCACCCTGATACACTGCTGCCATCTAGTGTAGATACTGACTGCTACACAGAAATGCACTTGTTTTCTAAACTCTTTCCTACCATTAGATGAAACAATTTCTATACAAGAGAAAAGTCCTAGAAACATTTTTAGTAGCAGTAATTGCATTATGAAGCGGTGTAAATACTTTACAATGGCTAAATACAGTATATGCACATTTAAAGATGGTGATCCTTTCCTCAGGTTTTAAATAATCTATATTTTGTACACAGCACAATGCAGACTACTCTCAAAGAATCAAATCTGTGCAAATACACAAAGGTGAAAGATTCCCAGCAGTGAAACGTTTATTTCAAGCTTCCAAAACTGCTATAGTTAAAAATTAGCAATAACTCTCTTTTCCTCATTTAACATGATCATCTGCTACAATCTTTAAACAGTCTACATAATTTGCACATGAACAATTTCAATTTAAAATGCATCAAAAAAATCTAAATATTCTCATCAACCTGAAAAACAAGGCAATTCAACATTGCATCCTCTTTGCAGTACAATACTTTTTTCTAAACAGATGTCATCCTTTGACAGCATATAGTGGCATTCTGGTAGTTTTTTTTGTTTTGTTTGTTCTTTTTTTTTTTTTTTTTTTNTTTTTTTTTTTTTTTTTTGCTTAAACACATTCATATGCCAACAGTGGCATATGATACTATGAAAAGAATTTAAAAAAAAGATTTACTGACAGTAAAGAACTTCTGATATCAAAGAAAAGACAAAAAAATGTCTTTCTCTCTGAAAATATACTGTTAAGGAAGTTTGTATTTGAGGATAAATCGAGATGACAGATCCACTTGCATATAAAACTAGCATCCCACTTCTCTGATACTACACTGATAAACTGTAAAATATGATGTATTAAAATACAACCTTAGAGGTCATTAGAGAGCCATATCCATTATTCATCCAGTTCTAATGTTCAGCTTGATTTAAATAAATAAGAGTTATTTATATGTTAAATGACATTTAAAAGCTGTAAGACAAAAATGAGTAAAATACAAAGACTCTCCAAATAAAATTAAAGGTTGCCAGTGAGGGCTGAGTCCATGAGGTCATCATCTTCATTTCGCATATACACAGGACTGGGCCGTGATGGACGGTCTGATGCCAGCATGGACAAAGTTGAGTCAGAGGCTGAGATGGGTGAGCGTGACCAAGTGTCTGCTTTTATAGGATGCGAGGATGACCCCATGGACATGGATGACTTCTTTTTTTCTTTCTCCCGGTCTCGCTCTCTGTCTCTGTCCCTCTCCCGCTCCCTCTCCTTCTGCTTTTTCTTCTCCTTTTTGTGCTTCTTGTGCTTCTCCCCTGAGCTGAGCGGGATGGAGCTCATGTAGTCCTGCGGGGGCAGCGGGCGCATCGTCTGATCATCGTCTGAGCTGGGACTGTTTTGGTGGGACTTCTCAGCCACCGAGCTGCTGCCTGACTCGCTCTCACTGTCGTGGTTGAGCGGCGTGTATCCTGGCGAGCGGCTGTGGCTGGGGGAGGAGCGGTCGTGTTTTGGAGTAGAGCCGCTGAATAACGGTGATGCTTTGAGGCTGGAAATTTGGGGACGCATGGAATCGCCAGAGCCTTCCCCTGCTTTCTGAAGTGTCACTTTTCCCTTTATACTGGGCGAGCCGCCANCGCCAGAGCCTTCCCCTGCTTTCTGAAGTGTCACTTTTCCCTTTATACTGGGCGAGCCGCCATCCGGTTTGCTGATGATAATTTTGGCCAGGCCAGTCCCACTCACCCCACCTGATTTAGGGTCCATCAGCTTTTTATCTCCGCTGTTCCCACCTGAAACAGACACTTTGGCTTTTGCCTCTTTATCAGACTTTTCACGTTTATACTCTCCACTTTGGGAGGACATGGCATGCTTAGAAGGACCCATGGTTGAGGGCCCACTGTTAGGAACATTCCCAGAACCACCACCAGGACCAGACCCACTACCACTTCCCCCGACTGGTGGGCCTACCTCACAACCATCCTCCCCCACTCCTCCTCCTCCTACGCTCTTCAGTTTGTCGATGACTGCTGTAAGGGAGGGTTTCTTATTTCGGCTGGGGGACTTGCCTTTGGCATTGGTGTTATTTGCATTGTTCTGGCCAGCATTTCCACCGCTACCACTTCCTCCTCCTCCCCCACTTCCTGCCCCNTCCTCCTCCCGACCCTCCCCCACCGCTTCCTCCACTACTACCGTATTGAGACTGAGAGCCTCCTGAAAAGGTCATGGAACCAGAGGAAGAGCTAGAAGAGGATGAGGATGATGCAGAACCAGAGGAGGAGCTCCCGCCCATTGGCTTCTGTGAGCTGATCCCCCCACCAGAAGACTTGGACACTCCTGAACTGCCACTTCCTGAGCTTATAGGGGATTTAGCCTTGGAAGAGGGAGGCGTTCCTGGAACCTGGGACTGCTGCATTTTCATAGGGGATGACAATTTGTCTCCGGAGCCACCAGAGCGGGAGTGAGAAGGGGAGATGTTGGGCTTGATGCTAGGATTCATAAGTGACCCAGGAGGCTTTCCCCCCTGAGGCTTCATTTTATTACCGCTTCCAATTCCACCTCCACTGCCTCCAGGGCCAGAGAGTCCATGTTTGGTGATGGGTGAGGACCCTGGTTTGCCAACACCCATTCCCTGAGAGGAGCCTTTAGACTGTGACGGCCCGCCTCCAACACCCATGCCCACACTGCTGGGTTTGGAGCTGTTGCCTTGCGTCATGGAGCCTTCCTTTGTTTTGATCTTCCCAGAAGAAGAGGAGGAGTGGGAATGGTGGCTTTTGCTGCTGCTGGTTCCTCCGGACCCTCCTGTGCTGCTCGTGGCTGAACTACTAGAGGTGTACCCACCGTGGGATGAGGTTTTCCCCCCAGTTATTGTCCCTTTGGGGATCTGAATAGTGATTTTGGGAATAGGAGGGGTGGCACCACCAGGAGGAGTTTGTGAGCGTCCAGAACTACCAGGAGACTTAGAGCCTCCTCCACTCATGCTTGCTCCAGACCCTGAGCCACCACTAGGTGGGGTGTATGGTCGCCCCCCTGAGCTATGAGAGGGGGATTTCCCATCAGGGTCCAGCTTCTTGCGTTTGGCAGGCTTATCTTTAGACTTTCCCTCGCTAGAAGGAGTCCTGCTACGTTTTACCTGTTTGCCCTCTGTTGAGTTGACACCCATCCCCGAGCCACCCCCTCCAGCACCTCCATTGTCATCCTTTGGCCGCAAAAGTCCCTGTTGCTGCGGTTTCACTTTGGCCTCTGCACTTTTAAAGTCACTGCATGCTCCACCCAGGCCAATCATGACAGGGCTCTGTCCACCTCCTCCGTGAGATGAGTGTGTGTCGCCCAAATCAGGTGCTTGCCCCAAAATTGGTTTACCCCCGCCACTGCTGACTCCAAATACCATCCCCATATCAAAAGGGTCCTTCAGTGAGGGTTCAGGGGTGCTCTGCCCATGTGAAGTGGGATTTTGGGGTGTTCCTGATGGGGTGTTTTGCTGGCTACTTCCGCCAAAACCCTTGACCAGGTCCATATCTCCATCAGCACTTGGAGAACTGTCCTCAAAGTAGCCCCGGGTGAAGCCATGGCCTGAGGTCAAGAGGTCGGGGTTGAAGTCTGCAGCATCAGGGAAAAAGTTGGTGGAAGAGGAATCGCTGTTGGGTGTGGCAGCAGTTGCAGCTGCCTCAGCAATGAGGTCAGCAGCATCTGGGAAAGTATTCTCATTGCTGTTGGTATTGAAAATGTCTGCTGAGTCAAACACTGCGCTGCCCTGGCCCGAACTGGAGGAGTCACGGATGGGGGTACCTAGAGGGCCTCCATCTTCCCCACCACTGCCCATGTGGTGCTGCCCGTGACTTCCACTGGTGCCTTTACCTGTCTGTTCAGGTAAATCTGACAAAATTTCTGTGATATCAGGTCCAATGCTGTCAGAGCTGGGGAGACGTACCATCCGAGGTGGTAGATTACCTTGTTGCTGTTGCTGAGACTGGACATGAGACTGTGAATAAGGCATGTTGGGGCCTGAAGGTGGGGTTCCACACTGGCTTGGTGCCGGAGTGATGCTATGGGGTGTGTCTAAGCCGTCGCCAGGCAAGTTGACATCAAAGATGGGATTTTGTGATGCATCCACATCCATAGAGAGGAGCTCGCGATGGAAATCATCCTCGTGGCTGACTTGATGTTGGTGGTGGTGCTGCTGCATGGAAGACGTCTGCTGTGTTTTCATGCCTATGCCGCCACCACCAGTGGCAGGCAACATGCTGCCCTTTTCTGTTCCCCGCGGCCTTTTTTTCTTCCCTTTTGTGCTACCTCCAGGACAGTTTCCACCTACACCTTCTGTGCGTGGTGACCCAGACGACGAATTCTGCCTCTCTAAGGGGCTGGAACCAAATAAGGTAGCAAAATCTTGGCTGGGGTTGTCTTTCAACAAGTTCATCAACATGGGATGATTCTTAGTGTTGCTTGCAGGGGAGGATGTCGGGGGTGGAGTTTGGTGCGGTGGTGGAGCATTCTGGGAGCTGGGACTAGAACCTACGCTTCCAGTTATCTGTAACAGACTGGTGAGGATGGGATTCTGCTGGACTTTGCTGTAGTCGTCTGTGTGGGCCTGACCTGGCTGGTTTTGCTGATGTTGTTGCAACTGTTGCTGTCCGGTTGCACCACCTTGGGCCATGCACTCTCCTCCTGGGGCTTGCCCACGGCTCATCCCGAACAAGGAGGTGATGGGACCTGAAAAATTAGGTCCCCCAGAAGGTCCTCCCCCAGTTGGTGTATTCCCGCCTATGTGCCCAGGCAGCCCCATAGGATTAGGTCCATCAACTGTGTTGTAGCTGGGACTGCCGGAAGGCGGCAGATTATTCTTCACCATGATCTCCACTGTCTCTGCAATCAATGAGAGGGCTGGTGTGTCTGCTTGGATGGTCTCTGCTTTCCTTCGGATGGCCCGCATGGTCACAGGGATGGACATGCATCTACAACATGAGAAAATTATTACATACTGATTGAACCAATTTCAGAATATCTTAGTATTTGGTATGCCCCCCTTTTGCTTTTTTTTGCCTCATATATTCAGGAGGAAATAATAATCTCACCTCTGGACCACTTTAGTGATGAAGTCATCAGTGCAGATGAGAGCATCTGACAGTCCCTTATATAGCTTACAGGACACCTGTCGTGAGTCAATCACCTCCATTACCACTTAAAAAGGAGGTCAGATAAGAGAGAGGAGGCAGGTTAGCATCAATCTGACAAGGAAACTGGTTGCACAGCATATAAGCCATGGTTTTCAAGAACTATCTGATGCATAACTGGAATTTTGTAAATGTGTGCTCACCACAGACTAAGGATTCATTGACAGGATGCTGGAATGAAACGCTGAAACTGGAGTCAGTAAGAGGGCATACTTCAAACTGCAGCAGGCCTGCAGTGTCTGAAAGAAAACAGTAAGAACCAAACACTCATCAAGTCTATCTTAATACACACAAAAAAAAAAAAAAACCCAAAACCACTGAAAAACCCTGTTGTTGATGTCCAACTAAATCAATGACCGAATACTCACCTTCTTTAATGGATGTTCTTTTAACACAGCTGCCAATCAAGGTGTTATAGGCTGCCTGGTGCCGGATGATATCTAGCAGCGCTGGTACCTGGGCTGGGTGGTGGAAAGGGATCTTAGACACCAGTGCTCCTTGAAGAGATCGTCCGTCCTGTACCGGGGCATCACCATTCAAGAAGTAACAATGCTGCTGGTCTGGCAACACCTGTGAAAGCAAAGAGGACGTGTGTTTGAGCTGAGCTTTTGTACGTAAAGAGTGGCCATTGTGCAATTAGAAAAGAATTACATGCAGAGATAGCATCTTAGCAAATGCAGCAAGTAAACAAAGGTCAGAGCCTTAAGGCATCATCAGTATCATCATGCAAGAGTGAACAGCTGGGAAAATAAATGGAATAAAGGCTGAGAAGAGAGGAGGAATTTATATTATTAAATGTATTTCTACTGTACTGTAAAAGCTGTTGTAGAGCTATAATGTGTCTGCTCACTGAGTAGAAATGCATGTTGCGTGGGGGTGGGGAAGGGGAGCTGCCGTCCTCTAGGAGCTGGAGCTGGCTCTGCACGATCAGCTGGTAGAGAGGAGACAGGCTGGGAGAGCTCTCAAACACTAGAATTGCTGGGGGAAAGAAATGCAGACTTTGGAGTCAAAATAATTCATACAAAAAAACAAACAAACAAACAAAAAAAAAAAACTTCTTTCTTGTAGTTTTGTAGTTAATCCACATAGGGTTATGGAGTCTATGCACAGCTGTGTTGTTCTGCCTTGTGGTTGTACATTTTGAGGTCAAAACAAATGGATAAGTACAAATAGTGCATTTAATTCTGCTGACCATTTTCAATTGTAACATATTTTAGCTTTTCTCCAAGTCTACAAGTACACAGTATCACACTGTGATGAAATGAATGCCAAACAATGGCTGCCTACAAGGTAGGAAAAGAACAAAATGAGCAAATACTACTGCTACTTCATGATGCTACAAAATGTCACTTATCTACAAGCACTATTTAAACCAATTAAGTCTCTGAAACTCACAAGTTGCATTGCCCATTCTCTGAATAAAGGAGAGCGAGAAAGGCATGGGGCGGTTCATCTTGAGGAAAAAGCAGGCTGGTAGGTCCACGCAATTGGAGTTGGTCACGTTGGAAAATGAAGGTGTCCTGAAACCAAAAGAACTTGAAATTATCAGCAGGTCTCTGATTATAAAGGCTCAAATCCAGGAATGGGAGTGTCAACTTCTTACCCTTTGTTGTCTACTGGGTGAGATCCAGTGATGAGTGGAGCAATTGGCAGCTTGTAGACTGCTGAGGTTCCCTCGATTGTTACAGACACACCGACACCCAGTGAACGTGGGACTGCACACATCATGTCACAGTGGATAAAAACAGAGAGTGAAGACATGAATAATGATGCTAGTAAATCATTTGGCTAATGGCTAGTTGAACTTCCCATCCTAATCTTTCTAAAAATGTGCCCACTTCCACCATGCTCTTACCATTGTTGTCTGTTAAGTTGAGTTGTGTGCCTGTTCCCTCCTCAAATATGTCATAAGGGGACACATAACACTGAAGAGAAACGAGATGGCCGCCACTTCTAGCTGTCAGCAGGCCGACACTGCCATGAAGAATGGTCTCCACTGTGTTAGCATTGGTGGCTAACCTAGGAAGCAAACAGACATTAAAAAATACATAACTCGTAGTCGTTTTTAAGATGGTTCATGGTCACGGCTTTAATGTACTCAACGTTATATGATCTGATTCTGATCATGAATTGTTGTTAAACATTTTCACAGAATGATTCCTCAGAAGAGTCCCAGTAAAAGACAGTTTTTACATCATGTCAAAGTTTTACACAAAGATGGAGGCAACACTCCAAACTCTCTACATATTTAGCTATACTACTTATCAATTTCAAAAGTTTTTCAAAAGTAAAAGCTTTAAACAGGAGCAGTGATGAATTACATCTGTTTGTAATTAACACTCGCCAAAACTGGCCATCATGTCCTTCAAATTTCTGAATAGATGGCGAACTGACCTAAACATGTGCATCATCTTGGTGAGATCAAGCTCCAGAGACTGAAGTGCTATATACATCTTGGTTTTCAACTTGCTGAAACATAAAAATTAAGTAAGATAATTAGATATAACTGGCACAACAACAACGTCAGTTAAAAAAATAAATAAAGGCATCTCTCTCTTATCTGGGTTTCTATGATTCAAGTTTTCACAGCCAATGCCTATTCCATGCAGCAAATATTGCATTAAAATACAGATAAAATTCATTACTTAATCAAAAACTTACTACTGACTGGTATTCTAAGATATATCCAGAGCAGAGACTTTGTTGGGATTCACGGCACAGATGTCATGGAGATAATATGAATTTAACACTTGTGACTGAGATCACACTGTCATCAATAAATGATATATGACAAGACTAAACATTTAATTTTGGTGTGTTATTTTGATGGAAATCCTTACATTAACAAATATTTTTAGGCTGCTTTCTAGCAGGCAATCTCATAGCCTACTTACTTGTCCCCAGGGAGCTTGTACAGGTTCACCAGTCCCTTTAGATGTTTGGAGAACTCTTCAAAGTTCTTCTCCCTGATGAGAATCAAGGACCATTCCACAAAGAAAAAATGAGAAACCTGCTACTATATTTTATATCGTTTATCCTTTGGTATTTTACAGTGAAGTGGAAGGTGCATGGATTTTGTCTCACCTTAGGTGTTGAATCAGCTCAGGACAGCTCTGCCACCAGCAAATTAAAAAAAATCATTAAATTATACATTTTGATGGCAACAAATGAAGTTGTAAAACAGCACAAATAAATAACTATGTAATAAATGATAAACTGCGAGCAATTTGACTTTAAAGGACCATACCGGCGATCATACAAGTTTGAGCCTAATATATTCAATTTTCATACACGTAACGTTACTGATGGTCATTTCCCAAAGATACTACTGGAACAGTAAGTTAAAAAAATTTTTCCTACCTTCCAGACCGCCACTGGTTTCAGTTCATTCTGGTACACTATTAAAATCAACTTATTGATACTTGAAACATTCATGGATAGGTAATCCATCATCGCCAACAACATGTGTATTCAGGTTTATTTGGAAGTTATGTAATTTTAGCCTTTAAGTACAATAAAAAGTGCAGAGTGAATGTATGTCTCCACCGGGGAATATCGTTCCAAAAGAAGATCTGCATTTATTGAAAAATTTAAATGACCACAACTTCATAAGGCTGTGTAATTATTAGCAGGTGAAACATCGATTTTTAAGGTGGGCGTATTGCTTGAATATTTGATTTTGAAAGATTNTTAGCAGGTGAAACATCGATTTTTAAGGTGGGCGTATTGCTTGAATATTTGATTTTGAAAGATTAAGCGATTTTGCAAAGTATCAGGAAAGCTGAAATTGGTTTCATCCTTTCGGAAATGATTTTCAGTAACGTAACATGTATGAAAATTGAATATATTAGGCTCAAACATGCATGATCGACGGTATGGTCCTTTAATTTGACAGCTTTGACCACATGGGCCATGTTGACCTAAGCTGCAGAACCGTAACAGTTACACTGACTGTGGGGTTTTCTCCATGATGAGCCACTTTGACGTCCACTAGCTGACCGCTGCTGTCCAGCTGCACCTCCACATAGAACATGTCAGATGTGATGTAGCACTCGGTCCCTGAAGGGCTGAGGTGGGAGCCCAGCCTGAAACAGAAAAAAAAAAACCAGAACAATTTATTTTCCCCTGTAACATGATTATTTGGAAATTTAACTAATTGTGGAAGACAGCAATTGAGCCTACATGGTGTTTTTATCTATTGTTCTTTATTACTGTTCTATGCAGTTGGTTGATGCTGATGTAGCACTGTGATGTCTTACATTTAGATCTGTCGCTGCATTATTCTCATTTTTAGATACAGTATTTCTCACAATTATACAAAATGCAATTTAACCTTTTAGCAAGCTTCCATACCCAACTAGCAACCTGGGAATATTGTGGATTCACAGAGCTTGTGGAAGGTTCCTTACACTATTGCGCTACACTGTCAGGCACCATGTTGAACAAAAAAAACATATAAAGAGATCAAAAAGTGACCGATTGTACAATATCACCACGTATGAATATGTATTGTAAATATATTAGATTGCACTGACACAACACCAGCAACCAGATTTGCACACAGCCAAATTTTGAAGCTCATCATCAATTTGCTACAAGCAAATATGACAGCTAGGCCTCCTTGTCTTCCACAGTCCATGAACAGCATTATTCTCAGCTGCATTCAGAAAAAATCTATCATCAACCTAGACATTTTAAATCCTCTGTCAGGAAGACTGATTTCTTCCTCTGCTCAAGGTTAGAGACAACTCACATGTTCTGTCGGGCGATCGATTCTAGACGATCTGTCATGGAGGGCAGAGATGAGACTATAAAGGAGGAAATATATATATAAATCAAAAAAAGATAATAATACAACTTGACTCTTAGTAATAAATCAAGTTTCTTGGTGTTACCACATTCCTTGGAAAACAATGTTCTTTCATGCAAGACTTTTAAATGCAAAGAAAAAGATAAAAACTTCTGTATTTAATTAATGGAGACGAAAAACAAAATCAACAATTTAAATACCTTAACAAACTTACAATGCAGATGGGGAACATTAAGTGCAATGTCGAGTGGTTGCTATCAGTCTTAAAGAAACATGCAAAATCAGTGGTATGGCGATTTTCCAAAACATTAAACTTTGTTTTAGTTTTTCTGTTATTTTTTTCCTAAATTCCATAAATCTTTCACAATCAAATGCCCAGGTGATACACCCAGCTTAAAATTCAATGTTTCGCTTGCTAAAACTTATGCATGTTTGTTGTTTATTTTCTTAGTAAAAGCAGTCTTCTCCTGGGACTATATACCCTGGCGGAGACATATATTTTCTTCCACGTAGCTCTGTGTTGGATCAGTTAACAGTTTTGGAAAAATATTTGGCAGTAATGTAACATGTATTCGGGGTGCTTTGCAAAATCTCCGGTATGACCCTTTAATACAGTTATTGCAGTTGTGAGGGAAAATAACACTCTAACGGACAATGTTAGCCCCTGTCCCTACTCTTTCTGTCCTCTAAGTCAACCGTCTCACCTTTCAGCGCTCTCTGCAGGGTCTCCAGGCAGGTGAGCAGGAGCTGGTGCCCAGCAGCATTCATCACACCGCGCTTCTCCTTGGAGACGACGAGAGAAAAGCAGAAGTTAGAGAGAACAGTTGGAAAAGAAGATAAAAGTGCATTATCAGCAACGTTAAATGTTAAAACTGTTTTCCCTGGCTACAGTAAGTCAGATGAGTAGATGAGAGTTATAAATGCCCCTATTATATTTTCAATGGCCCATGTTTGTACATTTAAGTCACTTATTGCTATGTGTAGTACCAAATAATAATTACTACTTATTTGCTTAGTCTATACACCTTGTATACCACAGAAATCCTTTGGTACATCTGGAACTTGTAACTTCTGATAATTATTCTGCTCAAATGTAAGTAATTGATGTGCAAAAACCTCTAAGGAACGATATTACAACAACAAATGCTATTCCAGCTCTTGCCTCCTTCATTATGACATTGTGGTGAGTCTCTCCATTATTCCATCTGGTTGGAATTCTAATACGCACAGAATCTGTTTATACAACATTGGAACATTCAACAACATTCACTCCCCCACTCAAAGTAACTGACTAACAGTCTGATTGGTTGCTCAACGCATAAAATGATGGTTAAAAAGCAAGGTTTTAAGTTTTAATGTTTCCAACCCTCAGGAATGAACTCTGTTACGAGTTCTTATTGCTGATTTGTGATTTCAAACTGACTACTGTCTGTCAAAGAGGAAGAGGTCTGTCTTACCATGGCCTGACGCACAACCTTGCAGGTCTCCTGCCAAGGCCGTGAAGCATTGTGTTTGGCATGGAGTCTCTCCAGCAAAGCAGCCATACGACCTTGCTTCTCCGTTTCTGAAGCAGAGATACGTCACATTAGATATAATATTTCACAAAGGCTCAATTAGTATATTTACTGTGCTGACTTATAAAATTTCCAGTGTTTCAAAGGACACTTAATTTGCTAAATGTGCAGTCTTTTTTTAATTTAGTTTAGTGGACAATATGAGAGCGCAGACATAAATTATACCACATTTACAGAATGTCAAGGATGACTCAATAAAACCCAGCACTTTTCCATTTACATCCTGGTCCTTGATTTAAATATGAAATGAGCTCATGTGGGTAGGTAGCATCATACATAACAACCAATAAAATATCTAAAATTTTAGCAAAAGTAATCACACCACATGAACATGAATAAATTCAAAGTGTGTAATATATACAAAATTTACTGCACGTTCAGCTCCTCTGAAAATATTCATCGTCGCATTTAGCATTGACTAATTTTAATAACATAATATAAGCACTGCATCAACAGGTTTTAACAGAGTGATAACCATTCTCTACATCTTCAGCAGGCCTGTTCAAAAAAGGTTAGGGTTTTATTCAATTCAGTCACAAGACAAATTTCTGATCGGTAAGAAATCTATTGCCTAGAACACAGAGGCTGGTGTTTGTCGTCTTAATCTGTCATCAATATTGCGTTATAGCATGTTCATTAGCCAAGGGGCCATTTATTTTACAACTGTTTGATAGATAGATAGATAGATAGATAGATAGATAACTTTATTGTCATTCAAGGACACACGTAAAAAACAGTGCACTAGAACGAAATTTCGCTGCATTGACTCTCAAAATAGCAGTTAAAAAATACAATTTGTCAAACATAAAAAGTGCTTGTGTGCATTCACTAACAAATCTACAATAACATATGTAAAATTTTAAAATCAATAAATAGTTCTAGCAGCGGTTTTTGTGCATTTCATTGTCTATGTGGGTGTTTGGCTTTCTTTTACTGAGAGTTCAGTAGTCTTATGGCCTGGGGGATAAAACTGTTGCAGAATCTGGCTGTTCTGCTCCTCACACTGCGAAACCTCCTGCCAGAGTTGAGCAGTGAGAACAGTCCATGGTGTGGATGTGTGGAGTCTCTGATGATGTTATTGGCTCTTGTCAGACAGCGTTTGCGTCCGATGTCCAGGATGGAGGGAAGAGAAGTCCCAATAATTTTCTCCGCCGTTCTCACCACTCTCTGAAGGCACTTCCAGTCCGCAGCTGTGCAGCTGCCACACCACACAGAGATGCAGTTGGTCATTATAGACTCAATAGTGCTCCTGTAAAAGGTGGTGAGGATGGGAGGGGGGAGGTGTGATCTTCTCATCCTGCGGAGGAAGTGCAAACGCTGCTGTGCTTTTGTATAACATTAACTAATTCAACATGTCGTAAACTTGTGGTGCCAAGGGACCACTTTAACATTTTTTTTAGTTTTTATTTTTTTTGTCAGCTCTGTGTAGTGTAGTACCCAAGTGTTACCACTAATGTTGGCAAGTTGGTACCGTTTTGCTAACTACCACGGGGCTAACTTTCCCAAACAAAACAGGGTCCAACGCCAACCACTACCTTTGACCAAGTTAGCGTTACCTACCTATGTTAGTTTTAGTAAAGTACCCAAGAAGATGTACATTCAGTCCAGCTGTATCTCGAAACCAAACAAAAGCACAACATTAGCCTGACTACAAAGTCGCCAAGCTAACTGTTAGCCTGTGTTAGCCTGCTTAGCCTTGGCCGGCCAGTCAGCAACAAAACCGCTTACAAAAAGACGATGCATTTCTGATTATCTTACCTGTCACCTCTTCTGTTTTGGCTCGGTCTCCATGAGTTTGGTTCCCTCCTTGCTGGACCGAAAGAGTTAGTTCTCTGGCAGGACTAGCGCTCTGCATTGTACCACCAGGAGCCGCCGCCATTTTCGCTCTTCCTCAATCCCCGCAGCCCGGCTTCCGTAGCTAAGCTAAGCTAAGTTTTTCGATGATTTTTACTGTCAGCCGTATTGCTTTGTTTTCACTACAGTATTTTATGTAGATTTATTTATGTCCCGAATGCAGCAGCAAATGATGCTGCTTAAAAATATATATTAACACTAGAAAAAAAAGAAAAGAAACAGTATGATTTGCCATTTTTCGTATTTTCACTATTATTTCTCTCAGCAACGCATTTTAAATATGATAACGATCAGCATAGTTAAAAGTTAATGCCAAATCCTGTTTCACACCTCATATTATTGTTAAAGAATGGTGAAAGAAAAAGTCGCAGTGGAGCGATGAATACTCCAGATGGCGTACGATCCCCGCAAGTAAATGTTTGGTGTTTTAAGAGCAACCAGGCGCAAAACTCCGAAGGAAGGTTCAAATAATCATGATCATCACGTAAAGATAAGGTAGGTTGAAATCTAGTTTTCCTACAATTTGTAGTTTGAATTGTCTAATTCATATTCGATAAGTAATTAGCAGAAACAGACATTTTTTATATTTAACCTCTCTCTCTCTCTCTCTCTCTCTCTCTCTCTCTCTCTCTCACACACACACACACACACNCTCTCTCTCTCTCTCTCTCTCTCTCTCTCTCTCTCACACACACACACACACACACCTGATCCCATTGTACAGCTGAGCCTGTAGCGATGAGTGCTCTCTAGGGAGGATTTTCCCACCAACCATTATGACCTGCATAAGAGTGGGAGCAGAAGTGTGTGCATGAATACGTGTGCAATTGTGCATATGCAAAGACGTAGGCCTTTTTGTGGGCATGACTATAAACACACACAAACACACATAGGAGATAGCTATAGACATCAGTGAAGATGGAGAGAGACCAGATTGGCATCATCTGAGACAGCAGACAGACCTACAGATAGACATGAGAAAAGAGGGGAGGTGCCACTATGTAATTGATGTGCCCACCAGGAGCTTTAGCTGGCTGCCTGGCATGGAAGAGGAGGTGGGCACTGCTGCCAAGACAGCAGCAGGAGAAAGGAAAGGGAGGTGCAGGCCTTAGGGAGCACAGTAGTGGGCTGAAACCATGCCCATCAATCAGAGGCTAGTTCACCTTGCCATGCCAAGCGGGACCCCCCTCTGTGTCAAGGGAAGGGGTGGCACAGGGAGTAAGACCGGCACAGTTGCTAAGCCTTCCCTAATCCTCCTAGTGTGTGTGTATCAGTGCCACATCCGAATGGCAGTGCAGTGAGTAGTCAGACATGACCAAGAGAAAAGAAAGGAGTGGTACATGTAAAATGTGTTGTCAATACCATGACGATGTAGATGAGAATTTCACAGCTCCTCATAAAAGTACAGAAGTATTTGTGGCATTTGTGCTATTTTCTGCAAAAGAAAAGACTTCCCCATGTCAAATTTAGATGGATCTGTCTAGCAACATGAGAACCACATAGGCTACTGTATGAATATGTGATTAGATGGATTGTTGCCTTTACTGCAATCAATATTATGTTTCCAATAAAATTGTTAACTAGCCACAATAGCACAAATTGTTCTAAGGATGTAGGTTAATAGCAAAAGCAAGTCTAAAACAAGGATTGTTACATATCTGCAAACCAGTAAATTTCTTTTTCATATCTGTTTTACGTTGCTTTTAATGTAGAATATCCTATCTGTAACAGCTCTATAAAGACACATATCTTATTTCCTCTGTATGTTTCCAGGTCTACACAGGAGACAGAGATGTGTGAACAGCTTGGCAACCTTACTGAGTGCTTTGAAGTAGTCTACCCTAATTTTTCCACCATCTCTCTTGGTAAACTCTCATTTACCTCCTGTGAATATAGATAGCCTATTTGATGCATATGTAGCTCCTTCACAAATAATGACTATCAGACAAATTAACCAGACAATAGAAAACAACTAAGTGTGACGGTTGGTTTACAAGCACTTTTATTAAGCTGTCTGTCGTTCAAATGTGCTGAACAAAGAGAATAGACTAAGCCTTTTGCTTTTCACCTATCAAACAAGTTTTAGATCAGTGAGCCTGAAGGCTGGAAACGGTCCAACAGACAGTGCAACATTATGAGGACACAGTTTCTGCCTCTTTGGCACCAAGTGCCTTGAAGTGCAAGGGCAGTTGGGAAGACTGGCTGTGAGTGTGGTAGAGGGAGGGAAGAGCAAGAGACAGAGGGAGAGGGAGAGAAAAAGGAGGGGGTTGGCCCTATAGGACCGTTTGTGATGAGGCTCATTTGCACAATGGCACTTAATTGGCTACAACAATTAATTAATGTGTTGGAAAGTTGGCACAAAAAGTTCATTTAAGAGGGTTTTAATAAGCAATTAGNCAATTAATTAATGTGTTGGAAAGTTGGCACAAAAAGTTCATTTAAGAGGGTTTTAATAAGCAATTAGGGAGAAGTTACCAGTGAGGTAGAAGCAACCACAAAAAAGATACGAATGAAGCATAAACTCCAGCCAGGACTTTTTGGGAATAATGTGCCGTTGCTAAAAACCAGGATGTGGTTTGCTATTATAAGTAGTTGCTTTGCATCCCATTGTGAACACTGAAGACATTAAAATACATTATTTTTACCACATAGTTTTATAACCCCAACTGTTCACAACCCCCACTCTTTCCAAAAACTGCATTGTCTTTTCTCTCCTTCATTCTCCCTCCCACTGTCTCTCTCCCACTGCCTCTCTCTCTCTCTCTCTCTCTCTCTCTCTCTCTCTCTCTCTCTCACACTCCATGTATGAAATATCGCATGACTAATGAGTGGAGCAGGTTGAAATCCTGGGGAAGATGTCCTTGGAAGACGAATGCATTTTCAGCAGAATAATTAACTTAATTAACAANCCTGGGGAAGATGTCCTTGGAAGACGAATGCATTTTCAGCAGAATAATTAACTTAATTAACAAATTCACATGCATATTCATCAGCCTATTAATGTCTCCTCTGCGCGGCTTGATGAGCAGTGGGGTAATAACCATCTCATTTGCATACCCTGTTCACACGACTCCCTGTTTAAAGACAAAATAAGGGAAGGAAGAGCAGGAGGAAGAAGGAAGAGAGAAATTGAAAAAGGAGACAGCAAACAGAACACAGCAGAGAGGCTCAGCGGGATGACATGCCGAGGTGGGGAAGTGACGTGGACTGGTTGGAAATAGGCGAACATTTTATCTGACTGATGGGTGACATGAGGAGGGACAACAAACATGATCCCTAACAGACTGACATAATCTCTCTCTCTCTCTCTCTCTCTCTCTCTCTCACTTGCCCCCAGTCAACCTTGTGAGCCATCTTCTCCCTCCTGCCGTCCCATCATCACATTTGCCTACATCTATGCCGTAGTATTATGTTTCCTACAGCTCAACTGAATTGGCTTTTGCTCTTTAATGACCCTCTTAGCTTTTTAATAATCCTTGTCAGGTTTTTGCACACAACCACTCACACACACTCAGACGCAGACAGCAACATCAGCCACAAAACTGTTCTTATATTGTTCAGTGGAAAACACACGATCATATCAGCATGTGTTTCCCTGTCTCCGTCTCTCTCTCTCTCTCTCTCTCTCTCTCTCTCTCTCTCTCTGTCTGTCTCATTCTCTTCTTCCTCTCTCAGGGGAATCTTCTTGGCATTGCTCCACTCCTTTCTTCTCCACTGCCAGGCTGCTGCTGCTGTCTCTACTCTGTTACCACTGTCTGCACACAACCTGGTGCTCCTAGCAACGCCACCTTTCTCACATAAACACTGCTACCCCTGCTAAACACACACGCACACACAACACACACACACTCACATTATGTTTACTGTACTGTTTAGTGGATGATTGCCACTTATTGTGTCTGTACTACGATAAATCCCTGTTCGACATCATATAAAGTGATTTTTTTCCCCATTTCTAACACAAAGATAAAATGTGAAGTTATGTAAGTTTTATTGGCTGTTTCAATTTTGAATGCTAGTTCTGCACTGAGTTTCCATAAATACCATACAGTGACTTTTGTTTTAACGCACACTGTATCAACTAAGTTAACTCACAGTTTTTAACCCTTTATTCTACTGATTAGTTCTACTGTCTCTGATCAATATATCATTAAGGATCAGTCAATATGCAAGAGCAAGTGTTCTGAATGTTGCTTTAAGTTAAACTGATATGTTTCATGCATATAGAATCCACCACAACTCATTTTTATTATTCTTTTTACATTTTACATACCAAAATCTCTTGAGACATTATCATCAAATTTTACATTTTAGGTTGCAATACTTATACCTCTGTGGTTGCATTAAATTTTAGGTTGTAATACTTATACCTCTGTGGTTGCATTAATGAGTGAAATTGGGATACTTATCCCTGGAAAAACAGGGATAAGTATCCGTCCTATCAGGAAATGCAAAGGCAAAGAAAGAACTAGAACAAATGCAAAATTTCTATTTGTTCTTTACGACCATGTCAGGATCTGATGAGGCAATGTGGTGGGAACTTTTTCCGAGAATTGCTTTATTTTTGGCTTCAGCCTTTTGTCGTAGAGGATGCAAGAATGCACAATACCGCAGATTGAGACAGATGCTCATTATCAGAATTCTCCATTCATGGTCTGCTTTGATGCACTCCAAGTTACTGGGTAGTCATCAGTATTCCTCTGCTTGAATTGGGTGAGACCTCTCTGTCTTCAGTATAAGATGCATAGGTAGTAAAAGTGATATTTGTTCTCTCAGCTTTTCCATACTGTATGCTGGGAGTAGTTTGAATTAAGTCCCATGACTGAATAAAGCATGTGTTCATGCTGTGTTATATATGGTTCATTAAGGTCTCAAGCTGTTTTTCCATCCTAGACAAAGTCATACATTTCCAGCCCAGTTTGCTATTCACAGTAAATATGTAGATTATGTACGGGCATTTTTTCCCCTCTGAGTATGTGTGGTACAGAAATTTTCCTGCGTAGTTTCAGTACTGAGCAATATTGCTGTAGTTTATTGAGTGGTGTGAAATTAATGTCTCTTACTGGGATGTAGAGGCTGTGTTTGGGCCTACATTGGCTTCTTTTGGAGCATCTTTATGGTACTTTGCTGTCTGGATGGTGTTACACTATTACTTTGGTGCATTTGTTGAAGGAGTATCATTGGATGTGACGTGATTGGTGTTAAAGGACCATATTTTGTATTTTGAATGTTTAAGTCCCATTAATACTACATGACTGGCAACCATTTTCCAACACATAAAGCTGCATTTTACTTTTCCTGGTGTTTTGCCACATCCCCTAATCTTTCAAAATAAAGATACAGCAACCTAAAAGTTCAACATTTCACCTGCTAACATGTATGTCCGAATGTAGAAGAAACAGTCGTTTTTAATTTCTCGGTAAAAGCCGTCTTCTCCTGGGACTATATTCCCTGGTGGAGACATACATTTTGTTCCATGCAGCGTCATGTTGGGCTGATTAAATAAAGTTAGTTCAACAAAACATTTAATAAATGTCATGTTCGCTGTGATGGATTACTTATCTCAAGCACATTTCAGGTCTCTACAAATTGATTTTAATAGCGTACTGGAATTAATTGAAACCAGTGGCAGTCTGGAAGGTAGGAAAAACAATTTTAATATTTACTGCTCCAGTTGTATGTTTTGGGAAATGTGCATGTACGTGGATAGTATAATATATGTTGGGTTCAAATATACAAACTACCAGTACGGTCCTTTAAGAACTTTCAGAGGAGCTCTAAAGTTTGGACTCATGTGGACTATAAAAACACAAAGATTTTTCATAGTTTGGACATAGTTATATTCTTTGTCCATTGTCCACATGTTGTCATGGTTCAAATCTATAATAAATCAATAATAATAGTTTTTCAGTTATTCTGTGTAAATACCATTATTTCCCCTGTGACTTTATTTTTATGAAATGCTTCATTTGGAGAACAATGGGCCTTTCATCTTCATTTCACTGAACTTTAATTAAGACAAGAGTACAGTTTTGGGCTCAATCCAAATGTCATTCACACTATAATTTGTTACTCAGTGTCACTTTAACCAAACAGTACAACTTTCAGTCAAATTTTTAGTGCTTTTCTCAACTATTTCTTGTTAAAAATACAATAGGATTTTTTTTTTTTTTTTTNTTTTTTTTTTTTTTTTTTGCATGTATCTCGTTGGGCTCAGCCCAGGACAGGTCAGCCTGGGCCGTGTTGATTGGCTGACGGCAGTGTGTAGCAGTAGTGAGAGGAAGAGCTCAGGAAGGCGATTGAGATACAGAGCATTAGCCGATGTCAGGAGGAAATTAAAGGCCAGATCGCTTTCTTAATCAGAGCACAAGCACAGCGTTAAGAAGGAATTAGGTCGACAGCTGCTGTGTCGCTGCTTACCTCTCTCTCTCTCTCTCTCACACAAACACACACACACGTTCTCACTCATTGTTATTCTCCTTTATCTTTCAGCCCTCACTCCTCTACCCTCTAAATTCTTTTCTTTCAGTCACAGTCTTTCTCATTCCCCCCATGCAGCCGTTCTTTATATCCCTGTTTACCAGTTATATCTTGTTTGCTGTCCTATATCCCATGTGTGCACCTCATTTGTTCTTTGTTTGTTATTATTGTTTATTTTTCCATGCGTCAGACCTGAGTTTTGGCTACATATCAGGACCAGATGCCCATGCAAAACAAAGCAAGATTAGTGACAAAAACCCACCCGGAAAAATACATTGCTGTCATTGCAAACAAAGCAATCAGACGAAGAGGTGAGTCAGAGGAAGAGAAGAGAAGAGAAGAGGAGAAGAGAAGAGAAGAGAAGAGAAGAGAAGAGAAGAGAAGAGAAGAGAAGAGATGGAGTGATGCATGATGGATACAGATGGTTTTTGGTTCTGTTCCAGGAGGCTCGGTAGTATTCCTGTGGCTGATGGATGAGCTGTCATTGCTGAGCTCTTCCACGTAAACCTGAGATGAATGGACAAACAACAGTGACTCCCTTCCTGTCGATCCATCTTCCTCCGTTTAGTTGTGCACTGTCCAGTTGCAACCCATCCAAAACACACACACACGCACACAAGCACACACCTACTTGAGGGTTCTGCAAATATGCATTCTTGAAGGCTAATACTATTATTTTTAGAATGAAAGTGCCAGTAGCCAGCATCCCATGCCAGCATTAAATGTTTTTAAATTTGACCATTTTATGCCAAAGCGCGGCAAGGATTCAGTGATTCCCTATGAAGTTTATTGTTGCCAAGAATGAAAAATTATCTCTAAAATAGTTTACACCCTGGGAAACTAAAACCCTCTAATTAGAGGCAAGCTGGCAGTCCTTTAAATCGAAATGACCAACCTCTATTATTCAATAGAAGAAGGAAACCCCAGGACACATAAGGCCTTCAAATGTAGAATTAATTCAGATAAAGATTTATTATGAATTAAAGAGGAAACTGTGTTATTGAGGTAGATGGCATTGACTGGCCAATAACAGCTCCACGCCAAAGTCCACGCATGCACGCACACACACACTCAGTTGTTCTGGATCAGACTCGAAGCTCTCCTGGTCAATACAGCCAGCCGTCTGATGTCTTATTAAACTGTGTGTCAGAAAGAGGAAGGTGGGTCACTAAGGTCAGGAGTCAGTCCGCTTTTTAATTTGGTAAATGCAGCGTATAAATTTTAATTTGTTGCTAATCAGCTGAATCAACTGGAATGACCTCAAGCTCGGATGCCAGCGTCTTTCTGGTGCCTTCAGTTTTTCTGCCATAAATGTTCTCTTCAGTATGTGATGTGATTATATTAAACTCGAGGAATGTTTCCTTCTTTGCAGTTAGCAATTTTGAAGTTAAACTTTGATGAATTGGTGGCTAAAATTCTGTCAAATTAAAGAAGTTGCATTGATTTGAAATTTCAAAGTTTATTTTAATCTTAGTGGAATTGATTTATAAATCCACAGTGGTGAGAAAGCCAGCCAAAGCACCTTGGGTTGGTCTTCAGGAGTAAAAGAAGTGCAGCTACTGTCTTTGTCTTAGTACTTTAAGATACAGTGTTTTAAGATAAGTAAGGAAATTTTTAATTGTGCTTAAAGAAAATACAATAATAACAAGAGAATGCCAAAACTGTTTGGTGAGTCTGGTACATTGGCTTTACCCTAAACCATGTAGGCTAGGAATTATGAAAAGAAATGTGGAATCAATGTCCTCTGCTTTGTTACAGCTGACCTAAGATGGCATATTTTAGAGTCAACAGGCAAGATGATGGACCGCATTCTTTATCTGCAAGCTTTTATCATCTTATTATGAGTATTTACTTAAATCCAATGGAGTTACATGAGCTAACTA
Source organism: Lucifuga dentata (assembly GCA_014773175.1). Lineage (NCBI taxonomy): Eukaryota > Metazoa > Chordata > Actinopteri > Ophidiiformes > Bythitidae > Lucifuga > Lucifuga dentata. The sequence continues at coordinate 33,154 of VXCM01000581.1, read as the reverse complement.
CACACACACACACACACACACACACACACACACACACACAGAGTTTGACTTCTCCATTGTTTTTCACTTTTGCAAAGGTACAATGCCAACTTATGATATCATGGCTCTCACTTCAGGTCCTGTTTTTTTTCCCCCCAGTTCTGAAGTTTTTGGTTGCAAACCAATTCATTTTGGTCTAAAATGCCAAATGGTTCCCAATTGGCATTTTGCAGGCCAGGACCAGTGTTAGTGGACAAGCCATATCAGTCGAAGTGCTGTTTCAAATGGCTTGCATCATGCAAAGGAAAAAAAATTGGAAACACATAGTTCACATTTCTTGCCCGTAGTTTGGGAATCATAGTTTGGATAAGTTTGGTGCATGTTACATTAAATAAGCCACCAAAGGAGTTATGAAGCAGTATATAATCAAATAATACTACAAACTGCCTTATAAAGTTAGCTGGGTTTACATTATCATCTCACATGCAAAACTATCCTGCAACCTCTCCAAAGGGAAAAGATTTAAATCATTAAATCGGGCTTTTGGCTTTTGGCAATCAGGCTTTACTTGTAGTCCCAAGATGTTGAAGGATGTTTTACAGATTTCATCCTTATTAGAACCTCACAGAATAAACATTCATGAGAACAATCAGCAGCCCCCTATGCATTCTCTACTGCTCTAACTACATTCGCAGTTTGTACCATAGTACCACTTTTGTGTCATTGTGTTTTTCATTGAACAGTCTTGCCACATATTCATCAATCCAAACCTGTGTGAGCAGTCTCTGTGTGGATTTAAAAGACACTTATGCACTTTCAGCATGTGTGGCGAGCAAATAATATCACTATGCAACAGTGAAATTAATAGTAATTATTAGACATGGTTAGAAATGAATAAGACCAGATCATAAAAAGTCTCCAGTATCATCTTTCTTTCCTACTTTCCTTATTTTATTTCTTTTTCCATTCTTTATTTTGCCCATTCGTTCCCATTTCATCCATTCCTACTTTATCATTATGTCTTTAATTGTTTTCTAGCTTATTTCCTTCCTTCCTTCTTCGACTGATCATTCAATCACAAAAATCTGGAAATAAAGGTTTTCACCTGAATGAAACAACGCTCTGCCCTTCATCACAATGATTTATTTCACTGTTGAGGCATGAATAATGATATTTTTACATCTTTTGTATACAAATAATTTTCCATTGCAGCATTGATGCATTTACTGGTAATTTCATGAATTTGCGTGTGTGTGTGCATGCGTGTGCATGTGCTGGTGCTGATCTATGCTCCAAAGGTTCCTGTTTGGTGATGCTCAGAGCCGGCATGGAGACGGTGTATGGGTAGAATGGCGAAGAAACGCTGAGGATGTTTATAGGGGGAGAAGGGTGGGATGTTGGTGGGGTAGGGTGGGGTGG
>VXCM01000581.1:0-31279 GCA_014773175.1 Lucifuga dentata | reverse complement strand
CACCCCCCACCCCCACCCCCAGCTGGCCCTGCCATGAACGTGCCATGTGGCATTCCATTCCCCCTGGCTCTCCGACTCTGGCTGTGCCAACTCTGCCGCGTCTGGCCGCCGCCAACTGGAAAGACCAAGAAAGAAGCACATACAGCAGACTGAGTAGACCTTTTCTATCTCCGTCTGGAAGTGTGTGTCCCGGTAATAAAGCCCTATATTTTTCATAAGTTGTGTGGTGAGTCCTAACCACACTTTGTGTTTGAACTGAAGGAAAGAGAGATATTTTATTTTCTGATGTGAAACGAGCTAAAATGCCCTGCATTGTTCAGTAGAAGATGAGAATATGCAAAGTGTGTGTCTAAACTTGGGAATCTGTGTGTCTGTGTAGGTATGTGTGTAGTGCGTACACAATATTGGTGGAAGTGTGTGCAGCATGTCACACTGTCAGTCCATAGATGCTGGTTGTGAATCCACTTGGGAATGGTAGTGGAATCCCTGTTACCATGGAGATGTCCGAATGCATTGGTAATAAAATTTAACTTGAGAGAGATTAATTCAGGGGAAGTGCTGATTTATTCATCCTGGCGCGTACTCATGCACTTCCTCATTCGCTCTGATGTTTGACTGTGACAGCAACACATTAAAACCTGTCACTTTGAACCTTGTCGCTGTGTTTTCTGCCCTTATCTCCGGGTAACTGAAATTCATCAATATCCATCCTTTCCAAATTAGTATGGATAGGATGCTTACAATTACGATTATCATCAGTTTTTCCTTAAAGTGAGTTAAAGTCAGCTCTTAAAGTTGAATCCCAGGGGGGGTCAATGGTCTGAGTGGCAGGCGTATTGTATTACAGCACATTCAATTTTCTATTAGATGAAAAGAAACTGTGCTTCTTCTGTGATCCATGAGTGGTAGCTGAATTGCTACCATAACTCCCCTTGTGTTTATGTGTGTACACTCATGGATGCATGATCATGTGTTCAGTACCAGCACATGTCTACGCAGCCCTCAAGTCTCCCTTTGATTTGATAGATGGCCGCCCTCATGCAGTGAACAGAAGTCAGAACTCCTCTATTTATTCCTTTTCTGGTAATCTCTTCTAATCTGAGAACACAGCCGTGCGCTGCTATGTCAACACCTCATCTCAAGGCTGCCACAGGGACAGGCACTCCATTTTGTTTACTTCCTCTCAGCATCCAAGGAGGGAGATAGATCTGCAGACAATAAAGAGGAAAGGAAAGCAAGAGGGAGCATAAGGTGGAGAGAGAGATGAACAAAAAGAGGAATAAATGACAGAATAAAAGGAGACAGAGAGAAAGAGACTGAAGTGGGAGAGGTTGAGTGCTGTCTTGTGGGAAATCGTTGCAGTGACTTATAATTATGAGTTCTGATTAACATTGGACCGCCAATATTACAATATGCTAGTAAAGGTTAACAATATCAGGACATGAGTGCATGTTGTTAGCCTAGTTGACACTTTATAGTAACACACACCATTAATATATTGCAAATTCAACATAAGTCAGATTAGACGTCTTTATTAACAGCCATAATAGTTCATAATGCCCCATGTCTGCACCCCGGCTCAGTCAACAGCCTGATAGAAAAGCATGTTTCAGACAAAGAGCTTTTTAAACATCTCAGATGATTCTACTCTTTAAAGTGACTGAAGACCTTGTCAAAGCAGAGTTGGTGCAAAGTCCTCTGTGTGAAGAGTTAACTTTGCTAACTGTGTTTTTACCTCCTTTACGGTGGCATTTGATACTGATCATTTTACCGAGTTTTGCACTTTGAAACTGTTATTAAAAATGACTCAAAGCAACTGCCAAAATAAAAAATAAAAAAAATAACTAATAGACCAAACACAATGTTATTTAGCAATCTCCATTATGACTCGCATTATGACATGACTTCACAGCTGACAAACCAAGAAAAACCAAGTGATATTAAAGAAAAAAATGGCCTGCCAGTGACAAAAGCTCAAAAAAAATAAAAAATGTACTGAGAAAACAAATAAGTGGGTAGACAGCATTTCAGCCTTCAAAATTAAATTATGCTGATGCATTTGACATCAGTGTACCTCTATGGCTTGGATTTAAAATAAATAAAACAACTGGAATAAATTTAGATAAAGAACATGGAACACATTCTAAATTAACATCATGTTCTGACCTGCTATGATCAACGTATATGACAGGAATTGGACAATCGTGTGTATATACACACTAAGCATAATACAGACAGGGACAAAGACACACGTAAAGGTCAGAGTCACACAAAGTCAAAACCTGTGGGTGGCAACTAAGCCAGAGCGTGTGTGTGTGTGTGTGCGTGCACGCGCATGTGTGCGTGTGTGAGCATCTGCATGTGTGCAAGGTACACTGTGATTGTGTTTATGTGTGTAAGAGAGGGAGAGCGTTTAAATTCAGTGACAGCTGTTCATTAGTCCAGTACAACCCCACACTGCTGAATCCTCAAAGCAGCAGACACCAGCAGAGAGAGAGAGAGAGGAAGAGAGAGAGAGANAGAGAGAGAGAGAGAGAGAGAGAGAGAGAGAGAGAGAGAGAGAGAGAGAATGCAATGGCACACACCAGGTGATGGCATGAATTCTGCAGAAAGGACGTCAGTTTTTTTTAATGCTATATTGGTATATTTATGCTATATTTTTTATTCAGGTAACATGTGTGAGCCTATATTACAAAGACCAAAGTTTCATTTTATGGCATCTATCTGTTTGCAATCTTAAATTTAGTAGTAAATAATGAGACCCCCATATTTTGTTCTCTCTTCATTTAAAAAAAAAACAAAAACATTTCAGATTCCATTTTATTTCAACAGCAGGCAATACCTTGTTGATCAAACTGTGTCCACTGATGAAGTAGGTGGCGTCCTTTATTTTTTTCCTCAGCTGCGATGGCTATCATTTACCCAGTCCCTCTTCTATTAAATTAAACCAAACTGCTGCTGCTGCTGCTGCTGCTGCTTCTGTTGAGGTAAGATGCATCACTTCCTCTGCACCAGCAGTGTTTTCCCAGGAAAGACCTGCCAGATGTTCACAACAGAAAATGTAAAAGCCTCTCTATGTCTAAGTTAATTCATAATTGTTATATCAACTTATTAGCCAGAGTATTTATAAAAGACATTTTATTTGAAAAAGCCATGTTTCTTCTACTAACATCTAGTAATATTTTTCATTTGTGCCTTTTAATTGTCAAAAGCATATGAATATTTTTTCAGAGGTTTGGTATTTCCTGTTTCTCTACTCACACACTGTTATATTATGGCCTCTACATGCTGCTTGCACATCTGGGGGAGCTTTCTACTATGTGTTAGTGGGCATTGCAGACACACACAGATAGCAGCCATCATGGGCCTATATTACTAAATTTTAAATTAATATACCTGGCAGACAACTGTCCTGTGACTGATTGATAAGTGATGAACCATACAGAGAAAGTAATAATTCGAAAGTGTTGGTATCCAAGTTGGTATCGTTTTCTTCAAAAAATTGTCCTCAGCTGATGTGTCATCATCATCTAGGACAAAAAAAAAAAAAAAAAAAAAGTTAGTCAACGTCTTTTTCATGTTTGGGAGGAGGTGAATGAGGATCCCAGGAAGAGCAAGGGGACACAGCTATAAGGAGAGGGATATCTGGGCTAGTTTGCTTAGCCAGCTTCCATGACCCAGACCCAGATAAGCCATGGAAAATGGCTGGGTGGATGAATGGAAGTTGACATGCAAAAACACCATAGCAGAATCAGGCTCAAAACTTTTCAATCAATCCCCATACTATCAGGACTGAAGCTGAGCTTTATTAGATTTATATTTTACTTTAACTACCTATGCTTTACTTTACTTTAAATATATTTAAGTAACTATATACCATTTTTTAAAATCACATTTTATGTAAAACTGTTAATTTGATGAAACATTTCCTCACAAAAAAAAAAAACGCTGAAAACATTTTCAGATTATCGCAAAATTCAGAGGCAGCCTCCATCCTTCACCTCTTTATTGCTGCAAGAAAACTCACAATTGAGTTGCAGCCATAAAGACACAATAGTTGTTAACAAAGTGCTTCTACTCAAGTGCCACACTTGCTCTAAAGTGCACGTCTGAAGTACTTAGCACGTTTCTGTCATTAGTCCACACGAAAACAACTCCCTGCAGTTGTGCATGGGATAAGTGTGTATTGAGAATGGATGATGGATGATGTCAGAAAGCTTAACACAAGAATGAAATCAAAGAATTAAAAAGAATGCTATTATTATTTTAAATTGCTTCCCATCATCCCTTTCTAGCAGTAAGGTCATTTATCACATCATCATGTGAAATCCTGTTGCAACTGTCATGGCTGATGTTGATTACTGCAAGAGCATTTAGACAATTTTGTGCCATGGATGGTCTCAGGAAGGTTTTGATCAACTTGATAATCTAAAGTCAGAACACTAACTATTATCTTGTTCTTTTCTTTCATCATTTTTACAGGGTTTTTGATTTCTAATTCTATTAAAATCTATTTTTGTAAAGCCTTGGTAGGGGTGCCTGGGCCCAAATCAGCTGCTTATGTTACTTAATAAGTCAGGCTGCCACTGTTATGAAATCTTGCAATAATGGCAAATATTTAGTATTGTTTCATGAGGAAAAGCATACAAGTTGATAGCAAAATCACACAAACACCCAGGCTGACAAATCTGATTGTCTCGCACCAAATACTTGTACTTTCACTTTCCACTCCTACTGACAAACTCTTTTCCTGAAACTTGAATTTGAACCTCATCAGCATCTAGCAAGTAAAAAGTATTTGTAAATAATTTTTGGATTGAAGAAGTACTGAACATTTAATGCTTATAAACTATAATGACAGACATAAAAGGAGAGAGTATTGTGGGGTAGGAATTGGTGTACCTTGAGAGAACCAACTGGATGAGGTGTGCATGTGTGTGTGTGTGTGTGTGTGTGTGTGTGTGTGTGTGTGTGTGTGTGTGTGTATGTGTGTGTGAGCTGAGTGAGTTTGTGTGCACGTGGGTGACCAGCGATGGAAGAGCTAGGCGAGGGTGTGATGTACTTTAAGAAGTTGAATGTGTTGGATGGAAGTGACCATGTGTCATTAGTGAGAAAAACTGAGAAGAAAGTAAAGAGAAGAAAATGGTGAGAGAGAAAGTGAAGGGAAAGTGGTGCATGTGTGTGGAAAAAAAAAACCCAAATAGCTTAAGTAAGCAACGAGTGTGTGATTAAATCCTGAGACTGGATAGTAAGTGTGAGGGAGAATTACTTTAGGTTCATGTGTGGGATGAAGATGTGAGGAGGGGGAACAAAAAGGAAGGAACATGCCAGAGAAGGAGAGGAGAAAGGAGAGGAGAAAGGAGCAGAGCAGCGAGGGCAATGAGCTGGATTGAATACCATCTGACAGGTCCAGCTGGGAGTTTGCCCACCCTACAGCACCGCAAAACCCCTCAATATGGAGACCAATTACTGCTGCCCGCATGACCGTGGCATGGCTGCATCAAATTCAAACCTCCTCTTCTCCCTTTCGTCTCCCCCTCCTNCAACCTCCATACCCTAAACACAGGCTGCACACACACACACACACACACACACACACACACACACTAAAAGTAAACACACATCAAACATGACAAATCCTCAATCATGGGTATGTGTGTGTTCATCTTCAGTGGTGTGCGTGTGTGTGTGTTGTGTGTGTGTGTGCGTGTGTGTGTGTGTGTTTGTGTTTGTATGTGTGTGTTATTTTGGCAACATACAATGAGGTCTGATCCTGATACCGTCACACATCCAGCATGTTTTTCCTTATATTACACAAACTACAGTTAAATGCAAGGATGAGCATTCGGGGAGAATGCGGTCACCCCACAGACATACACACACACACACACACACACACACACACAAGTACACATAAAACACAGATGCAGGATGCAGTGGAATTTTACCCTATGCCAGCTTTGTCCCTTTTAGAGAGGTGGGTGTGGCGCGTAGGCTGGCAGGTTGGTGGTGATGGGAGAGTGCAGGGTGGGTGAGCTTGAGGCAGTGTGGCACCCAGTGTGGCATCCAGTGTCCAGTGAGGTGTAGGTGACTCCAAAATGTAGCTCAGGGTGCAACCAGACATACTGGTGTGAGTGGTGCTTTGTGTTTTGTTTTTTTTAATTTTTTTTTTTTGCCCTCCCTTCAACTGGTGTGCAGAAAAGGCAAGCAAGTGACAAAAAAAACATGTTGCATATACATCATGGAGCTGTCTTCTCTCTCTCTCTCTCTCTCTCTCTCTCTCTCTCCCTCCCTTTCTCTTGCACACATGCACACATACACACATGCATAAACACACTATTACTTCTTTTTTCTTTTTCATACAAGAGAAATTGTAATGTTCTCACTCACTCACTCACTCACTCACTCACTCACTCACTCACTCACTCACTCACTCACTCACTCANCCCCCCCCTTTTTGTGTGTGTACGTGTCCCTCTCAGGAAATCTTGGATGAGTGATCTTGGCCTGACAATGGGACTTTTTAACTCCCTTTTTAATTTTAAATTATTGTTTTTAATATTTAACATCTTTAGGAGCAGAGTTAGTTTGTTGCTCTGTCCTCATCCACTGATACTCGAGAATATTCTATAATATGACACGGATTATTCCCGTGAAATTTTATTGGACAGATTCTTTCCAAAATAATTAATCCGATAAATGTTTACCTAATCTGATAAAGGGGACTGAAAAACTGTCCAGATGGAGATTTATGTAGGTCTAGGCATTTTGTTTTTTTTTTAGGGCATCAGTTGATCATTTTCAAATCAGCTAAATTGGGCTCATTCCTAGATTATTTCATTATCGTAATTGCATGGTTTTTCATAAACATTTCTTTTAACAATTATAATTGAATGGTTTCCAAATTAATCAATTTAATGACTTTTAGTCACGCCAAGTTAATTTGTTTTAGATATTTTAACGGTATTGTCGGGATATCAACCCATTTTTGGAAGGTCACATGTAGCCTCTATCTATCTAGCCGAAAATGATCAAAAGTAAATAAATAGTAATAAAATGAAAAAAATAAATTTATTTTAATAAAAGAGTAAATACGTAAGTCATAATTTCTTTATAATAATAAAAATAATTTCTGTTTTTTTCTAAATGAGACTGGGCCACAGGTGAGTTATCTGACTAAAAAGTCCCCTTTAACCTTCCAGAAACATCCGATCACATTGGCGCGTGGGTTTCTCTGCAGTCCCCGCAAAAGTGCGTGACCGTAAAGGGGTCGCTTTGTTCGGACATTGAGCCTCTTCTAACTGCGGACAATAATGAACAGATGCTGAGTGAATTAGAAAGAAATACTGGGTCCCTCCCACAAGGGCCACTTTGGCAGGGGCCGCCTGGCTGCCACGTGGCGCAGCTGGCACCGGGTTGGCGATGGTGGNACTTTGGCAGGGGCCGCCTGGCTGCCACGTGGCGCAGCTGGCACCGGGTTGGCGATGGTGGGTTTACTGGTCTCCGGATTTAGTGGTGCTCAGACATTTAGCGACTTGGCACCGCAATTCCCTATCAAATCCTCTGCCAGCCACCGCCTGTCCTGGATTTAAAAAAAGAAAAGAACAAAAAAAAAAAAACCTGATGGAGACTTTGTCCTCTGATGCCTGCCCTTCACCTGTAGCCATTCCTGGAAATATCAGAGACCTGTAACCAAGGAATATTGTAGTACTAAACGTGGCACATATTCATCTTATCGTTCAATACTACTCAATAGCGTCTTTAGGATTACATCTACATTTTGATGTGCGATCTATTGATTCAAACTGCACTTAAATAGTGATCACTTTTTAAATCTTCTCCATTAAAAACGAAGAAGAAGACCATTTTTCCCTGTAACTAATAAATGATAATATCAAACCTGAATCAGTTTTTAGGACTTCAGTGTCAGTAAGTGATAGCTGTGGCCTACAAATCTAAAGCCTTTCTTCGTCAATAAACAGCTGCAACAATTCTCTTTAAAAGAATAAGTTGGTAATATTTAGCTACATTGACAATATTAAACAATTCTTTCAGTTTTGTGAGTAAACCCACTTAAATCAGCTTTCTATTTGAATTTTGAATTAATTTCCCTATCTTTCTTAAGCTGATCTAAATATTTCTTTCAGAAATGTAGAGGCTGTAGCATCAATAATTTTGCCAGTCTTTTCAATTGTAACTGTCATTTCTTTCTTTCTTTCTTTCTTTCTTTCTATAGACATTTGGGTATGTTCCTGTGTGTGTGTGTGTGTGTGTGTCCATTATGCTATCCCTGTGCTTCTTCATTTGAAACCAACGGGCCATTGATTCACCTGATTTTGCACCTGCCCAACTCTTTCTTTGATGCAATAAGTCAAATGGGCCCTGAAGTTAAACTGACTAAATAAAATTGATTTAAAAATGTAAACATTATTCTGAAAAATTATGAAATATAATCTTTTGCTGTAGCTTGCTTATATAAAAAAAATATATATATATTCTCTTTCTTTTTGCCTTGGTCAGTGTTATGATGGGCCAGATTCCACCCTGTGGTGCCCGATGCTGATTTCCCCTGGATGCCTGCAACAACATATGGGACCCAGGGCAATGGTCCAAGGATGGTGCACTCCCACTATTGATGACCAGTAACATCATTTAGCCTACATGAACTAAGATTGGAAAATGCTGAAATAAATATTGAATTGTTTATTAAAATACCAGAAATGAGCCTCCCTAAATTAAATTTCATTTTAGTAGAAAAAATATTTAATATTCTCATAAATGTCAAAAGCAGGTTAAGTGCAAATCTGCTGATCTTTGCAAAGAGGAGATTGAAAAAGCAGTTTTGGTAAGAACTAAAAAAAAAAAAAAAAAAANAAAAAAAAAAAAAAAAAAAAGAAAAAACTATTTCCTACATAACATTCCTATGGTTAATACTTATCATTGAATGTTTTCTTCTTTTTTTTTTCTTTTTTTTATGTGTATATTATCTAGAAGCAAGACAAAAACACTTATCTGCAAAGCCTGAAATGGTTTCTTGTTTATAGTGACCTTTGTGCAGATCTACCATCACTGTGATCATACTGAAAATATTCTGCACTTTCACCTAAAAAATATTTCTAAATCTATGTTTTAGATTAGCAAGTTTGTGCTTTTCTGTGTCTGCTCATTCTGATTGTCTGATTCAGTTTTCAACTGGCCCATTGTGTTGTTACCTGTACTATACAGAACATATGGTGAAAACAAATCAAAATGGTAGGTGTGTAATTTATTTTGTTGTGAGTCTATATTTGGTTTGAGGAAGCTATTCTGAAGAATAAAATATGTGGTGTGATGCTCAGCTGACCTGCTGCAGTATAATATCAGATGTTTTGTTGACTATTTGCATCCTCCAGAACGTTCTGTCATTGTACATTATCATCAAAATAAGCTAAGCTGTGGCATATATAATATATAATTTCACCAAAATGATCTCTAAGAAAAAAGCAATCATTCAATTTAAAGTTGAGAATTCAGTGGTGCACATTTAACAGATTATAATCTCTGTGGAAAGTTAAACCAAAGTTTTTATTGTACCTAAAGGCTCAAGACTTAACTCACATCTTAGATAGAAAAATACTATGGTTAAAAAAATGCAAAATGTAAATTTGATTTTAAAATATGCTTGATTTTAGCTTCACTGGCATTACAAAATCTAAGCGTTTTTGTTTTATTGCGGTAATTTAATAGTTTCTATTTGCCACTTTTGAATTATGTCTATCAAATAGTATATTTATTTGAATTTATTTGCAATTCTAGTATTTATTAAACTATATTTAATGTTTAAGCTTTTTGGTAAGTATGTGACTTCTTAAAATATTTTTCTTGATGCAATAGGCCAATGATATATCATTAAAGTTTTTAATCTGCTAAACGGATGTTACCAGATTTTATATTTTCTTTCTGTGATACTGCTATTAGCCATATAAATTCTTAAATTGTAAAACCGACAGCAAAATAAACTCAGATCTCATTATTTGCAGACTTGTACTAATTGTGGAATTTCTGTCTTAAGTTTTACGTAAACCAAGCCAAGCAATGTAACTCTTGAATAGATTTACATTATTCCTTGTAATCTATTTGTAATACTTATATGGAAATGGAAAATTACACAGTATGTTTAGAAATATATTACTAATGCTTAATATAAAATGACGGAATATTTCATGTATTATATACCCAAAATGTTTTTGATGTGCAAACTCCAAAGAAAAACACATTTTGAAGCCTATATCCTGCAACAACTTTGGTGTCAATTTTTTCAAGATAATGCAAACCTGCAGCCTGCGAATTCAGACAATAATGTTTCATAGATTTTGTATTTAATCTGTCTGTTCTGACTTAGTGCTTTATTTTAAAGCCTGAAAATGACGCTAGGCCTATAACCACGCATCCCGAGTCAGTGTTTCCTCTAAAAAAAAAAAAAAAAAAAAAAAGAGAGAGAGAGAGAGACAATTGTTCGATCATAAGAGACAATTATAAAATACGTTTTATTTTTGTTGTTCATGTCATAACATGTTTCTTAGGCCTATACATCGTTTATATCGTTCTGCATACAGGATATGATGCGAAATACGATTGGGACACACTGATAGAATGCACAACGGGATGACATCAGTATACAGAAGGTGATCACAGGCTTCTTCTCCCTTATTTCTCTGAAACCAACAGCGTAAGATTACATTTATAGGATTGTCATTACATGGTCAATAAGTCTCATTCGACCAGCTGGGTGGCTCAGTTGTGGAAAAAAGCATTGAGATCCTCATATGGATGCCCCCTGTCGTGGTGCAAGGGCGCGTCGTGGAACGGTGGAATGTTTTCCGAATGTGCACCGCCGCTGCGCGCTCCCGTGGGGCCAAAATTCAGGCTGTGGCTGGATCGAGACGTGGTGAGTCCGGAGTAATGCATAGAGTAATGATAGTTCCTGTCTGTCTCCGAGTTCTCCTGCTGCCTCCCGGACAGTCCGCCGTTCAGGCAGCCGGGCGGGCTGTTCTGGCCCTCATAGTCCGGGCTGCTGTACTCTGGTGACGTCCCACCCGGTTGATACACAGCCTCGTACCCAGAGCCATAGGAGTGGCCCCTCATACTGAGCGCACCGGTGCCGGGCTGGTAATGAGGACTGGCGAGGCGAGAGCACCGGTAGGGGTAAGGATGGACGGAGAAAGGAGAGCTGGGCATGTGGAAGCGGGCTCCTTCTGAACACGGTTCCGTCAGGAAGTTCCTGGTGTTGAGCTGCAGGCATCCTGCAACCAGGTTGGTAGTGGGCTGAGACAAACCTTTACACAGCATCTGCACGTAGGCCACCACATCAGGACGTTTCCCGTTGCGTAAAATCTCCCCAAGGGCCAGGATGTAATTCTTGGCCAATCTCAGAGTCTCTATCTTAGACAGTTTTTGGGTTTTGGAATAACACGGCACCACTTTGCGCAGATTGTCCAGCGCGGAGTTCAAGTCGTGCATGCGCGTGCGTTCCCGCGCGTTCGCCTTCATTCGACGCACTTTGGAGCGCTCCACGCGCGCCGGCGTCATCTTTCGTTTCTTAGGGCCGCGCTTCTTGGGTTTGTCTCCACTGTTCTCATCCCCGCACTCATCTTCCTCAGCTTCATCATCGTCGCCATCGTCGCCTGCCATTTCAGACTCAGCGCGGCTGCTGCCTTCTCGCGGATCGTTGTCATCCATCTCGTCCTCGTCGTGGTGACAGGACTCATGCTCTTCATCCTTGGTCTTGCAGTCCTCGCTCTCGCTGTCCTCCACCCAGTCCGCGGCCAGCCTCTGGACGTCCGGCAGCACCTCGCTGAACAGACGGCTCAACATTGTGGCGCGCAACCTGCGAGAGATACGAGAAACTGACTGGCATTTTCCGAGCTGGTGCTATAAACCAAAGGTGTCAAAGCAAGACCACCTGCCTCAGCCAGCTCTCATTAAAACTGTCATAAGCCTTAATGAGAAATAGCCTCCAGAATTCAGACGATGCTCATCAGAGAATTTAGTGTCTGTGGCACATACATAATAGAAGGCCAAGACTTCCTAAAGCCCCTATTGCATTATTATTTGTTCCTGGTGTAATCTCTTACCCCCATTTTGAGAAATATATTTGTTGTTAAGCATTAACATTATAGTTTCTGACACAAGATGTGCCCTATATAAGCGATTTTTATTTAATATTTTAAGAAGACAGGTGCAACATGACGTGTATAAAAAAGTTGAAATGGCAGCTATCTCTATACAGGAAGCTTATGGGTTTAAGATAAGCAGTTTGTCACTTAGTGCATAAACATTGAGATAATAATTTTAATTTTAGCCTGACATAATTAATACTAAATAGAACTTTAAATCCTTTAAACACTAATAAAGTTCTGAAATAACTGTCTATAATGTCATGGTTTGAGGTCTTATGTATAATTTTATTTTGCATAATTACACTGTTAAGAAAGCTGCAACAAAATGTGAAAGTTTATTAATAATTTCCGTAGGAGGAAACATTTAATGCCAAAATGCAACAAATCTGGCCACCCCTCGGCCTCCACATGTGCCTCGGCCTGTCCCCTCCAGCAGTAGAAGAGATGCTGGCCTGCAGGTCCCTCGGGGTGCATTAAGGTCCGGGGGGGCTTTTCTCTCCTTCCTCCTATTAACAGTCTGGAGGAATTCCAGCACAGTCAGGCCACAAGGACCTTCAGGCCAGAGGCTTCCAAACATTTTCATTGTCATGAATGTACACAACCTAAATAGAAAAGATGTTATGCTAAAGAACCACCTGATGAGAATTTATGTTCCCTGTAATTATTAAATAACTGTTTAGAGATGATATTTAGAAACATGTCTTTAGGGTCACCTGAAACCCACTGCACTTTCCTGAAGGACCCCTCTGCAGATCCATGATCCCTATTTTGGAAACCACTGCAGACCATGGCATCATCTGACATGGGCCTTTCCCCTTCCCTCTTTTTAGTCCTGGGTTTGTACAAAATATTAACTGAGGAAAGTCTTCCATTTCAAAACTATATATACAAGGGTTTTTACTCAAGACTCTTTTTATTTAAAAGGTCATTAGATTCCACGAGGGTATAAGGGAATGAACTTCATGTTTAAATGCTGATTTTCAGTACAATTTTGATCTATATCTGTGTATGTTTGTGGCAAGAATTAGAGTATATCCCTAGATTAATGATGTGATATTTTCCAATAATTTAGGCTGGACAGAAGTTAATAAAATTACAATCCACCCAAAACCCACCATAGATTTTGCCTGTACTGAGCTCAGCTGCAGTTTATGGGGGTCTTTTCCTGTAATCTTGTAAGAACAATGTAATTAATGCCAACCAATACCTTGTCAATTAGCCTGTGTAAATCTATGGAGAATACTACCCCCACAGGGCTGTGACACACACANCACACACACACACACACACACACACACACACACACACACACACACACACACACACACAAACCTCTTTAGGTCTTCAAATAAAATATAAAATTCCACTTTAACACCTTTAATACTCATTATCTAAAATAAACAAAGCCAATCTTAAATATAATGATTCATCATATAAATACATAGACGCAGAATTTATGCTGCGGGTATTAATTTAAGGATTTAATTAATTTGTTTCTATCAAATTAAACGTATTCGATGAGATGGGATAAAGAGCTAGAAGCTCGGATTAAAAGCCTATTTCGTTACAAATAAGAAAAGGGAAAAGAGAGCGAAGGCATGGGGTTGATTTGTGATAATTAAAAGCATCACTGTCTGTTATCGCCACGTAAAATCCGTCTTCACAACGGCACAAGCTTTAAAACAAAGAAACCGAATCTAGATCCTCCATTAATTAGAAATATGCAACCTACCTCCGTGGTGGAGCTCGGTGACGGGGCAAAACGGGTTTGTTTACACCATCTCTGTCCGGGNACCTCCGTGGTGGAGCTCGGTGACGGGGCAAAACGGGTTTGTTTACACCATCTCTGTCCGGGTGGGCATCACGTCCACACACCCTGCACGGATGCTTGTGCGGGAGAAGAGCTGGTGTGCTCTGCTCTCACCTCTCTCTCTCTCTCTCTCTCTCTCTCTNTCTCCAGCCCAAACGCGAGGAGGGAGCCGTGTGGCACCTCACAGGCAGGACTGGGTGGGTTACATACCAGCTCTGATGCCAGGCCCATATGGCTGGCACGTCATTGGCAAGAGCCATCACATGAGAGCCGGTGATTGACATGCGGCCGCATTCACAGAGACTGGCTTCCCCTGAGGGAGAGGGACTCGCCATCTGTCACTGAGCTGAAAGAGAAAATGGAATAAGGAGGGAATGGCAAAAAAACGCACTGGAGACAAACCGTTTGTGGAAGGAAAAAACGGGGTTAATCTCAATAGAATGTTTAGGAAATAAATCCCCCTTATGAGAAATAATTGTAGTAAATCCTGTAATAAAATCTAAAAGGATAGGCTTCAGCAAAAAAAAAAAAAAAAAAAAAGAAAACAAAAAGATAATCCCCTATAAGATTGTTATAGGATTACTGTTATAGAGCGTAATAATTACTTTTGAGTATAATCATTACAGTAATACATCCTATTGGTCAAATTAACTGAGTATTTTGATACCATTAGATAAAATGATAAACCCAAAATACAATCACTCCAATAAGAAACACAAGTCCCTATAATAATATTAGAACCTTTAATCATTTCCCTCTTTTGGAAGAATCTAAGCATCTAATAACAGCATATTCACGATTGGGGAATACTGCTGCATCTACTCCAACAAAGGCTCGGGATAAATAAGGGAGCCACCATAAAGATCAGAGTCAGGGTGCAATTGCCTAAACGAGTCAGTTGAACTGGGCTAAACAGAGCGTCTTGGTTTGGGTTGCCAGGCTTAGCACAGGTGCTGGTGGGTGGGCTGGTGCCAAAGGTGGCAGAGACACAGATTGGAGAAAAGGACAGAAGATGGGGCAAGGAGAGGGAGAGAGAGAGAGAGAGAGAGAGAGAGAGAGAGATGGATGCTGATAGGTTAGAGTGCACTGGCCATTGCCCTTTCCACTAAATTGTGTGTGTGTGTGTGTGTGTGTGTGTGTGTGTGTGTGTGTGTGTGTGTGNGTGTGTGTGTGTGTAGTCAGCTTTCTCCATTTTCAGTGAAACAACAACAATGCTTGCATGACAAGTCACAGTGTTTCTGGTCACGGTCGTCCTTCACATGTTCTGCTGTAAGGGCAGAGCCCAACATGCAGGATCTGTGTTATCATCTGTGAAGGACATTGACGTAAAGAATGATCAAACTTTGAGCTAATTGTTTATTCCGGACTCATTCAGTCTTTGGGTCCCAACAAATAAAGAATTTGAAGTTGTAAAACAGGTTCCACATTTAGTGTACAGGGTGCTCTCTCTCTCTCTCTCTCTCTCTCTCTCTATTAAACAAAATAATATCTAAATACCACCTCACCAACAAGCCAAAAACTGAAGTATTTCTGCCATCATTTGCTCTCTAGTTCATGATAAATTAAATTGTACTTGTAAATAATTTGTCACAATGACAGAATTTCCATGCATTGTAATCTTTTGGATTCTCTACAGAAATTTCCTGAGTTATCTAGTGTACCATCACAAAGTACCACCGATGGTATTCCTACCACAGTTTGAGAACCACGGTCCTCTGGTTATACAACTCAGAGTGAATTTTTCTATCTGGTCAGAATATGAAATCAACACTAGCGACTAATTAAATGTTGTTTTTTCCCTACCATGATTGAAAAAAATGAAGCTTTATCAATAATAATAATAATAATAAATATAATAATAATAATAAAGATTCAGTTTACGATTATTATAGTTTATTATTGAGGAACATCAGAAGAGATTTTAAGAAACAAAGGAGAAACTAACACTTTATGTTTTACCAGCAGCTTAAGTTAGGCTTTTTATTTAAAAATAACACTGCTCTCTATACATTATCACTCAACTGTGTGGATGACTTAACTCAACTATTCTCAGCTAATGTGATGATTTCTTAAACAACAGGTGCCTGACATCTAGTGGTCTTAAAAAGTAAGTGCATGTCTGAAAACTCGTTCCTTTTGGGGAAAGTGACAGAATCTGCCATAAAGCTTTTATTGCATGTGTGGCAAGTAATAATAAATTTACTGATGAATATGTGACAAGTGATTATGCCCATTGATGTTAAGTTTTTTTTGACCCATTTTTAAATTGATATAGTAAATTGAGTAGTATTATTTTATATCTACATATGTGTATATCTTTGATTGTAAACTTGAGCATCAATAACAGATAACACTGTATAATTTTGGAGGTTCAGTCTGATATTTCTGGTACTATTTTAGTCTTTGGACTGCTACTGGTTGCAGTGGCTTTCAATGCATTTTCAGGTTTAATGACTGATTAGCTTTGAATTTAGGCAGACATGCATACAGGCAAAGTAAAGCAAAGTAGCTTTGATAGTGTCTTACCACTTACCTGTATGACTCTGCACATCAAAAAAAATGGTAGAAGACAAAAAATAATTAATTTCAAGAGAAAAAACGTATGCCAGATGTAACTGAAATAGTTCAGTCACAGAACACCAAAAAACAGGGAGGTGTCTCTACTGAATCACCTGACAGCACAGACAGTACAGAGGATGGTGATAAGGAAGGGTGGGACAGTCGATAGTTTATCAGGGAAATAGATGTTGTTATCGGTAATCTACAAACATGACAGAAAGGAGAGCCTGGATGAGGAAGGATGCTTTCAAAATATGGCAACTCTCTATAGTTATTTTTAGTAATAACAATACCATAATGCTGTTTCTTGTGTATAACTGTGCATGCGAATGCAAGTGTCTGTGTCATATGGATTGATATGCAAACCTCTGTTTATTTGATTAAAATCTCCCTAAACGCTAGCTAGTGCTAATTCTTTATATACAGCTTGTGGCAGATACTGCAAATGCTGTGTGTTTCAAGGACAACACTTGAACTGAAATTGAAGAAAGCTGCAGATGGGCTAAACAGAAGCTCTGAGTTCACAATAAGCAGGATCATTTCCTGATGACACACATTCAGTCTCAAGGTGACTTCAGTTTGGTAAAGGGTGAGTCTGTGGACTCTGGAATTAAACATGGGACCCTCTGATTATAGAAAAAGAACATTACCAGATCATGACGTACAAAACACATGAAGGTCTCTCTTCCTTTCCTGTTTGTTGTGCTGTTATCTCCCTTTCATTCGATTTCACATTACATTACAGTCAACGAAGATAAACTGTTGCTATGGCAATGCTTTTCAGCAATATATTATTTTGATATATTTGCACCTGCCTGTGTACAGGCCTAAATGTTATATATTTATTAATGGAAATAAAAAACTTTCAGTAAATAGAGCAGTTTGTTATGAACAGGGGTTCATTACTTTTTTGATGAAAGTGGGCGGGCATTATCATTGTCTACCAGAGTGAAAGGGTAATTATTTTTTCTGTATCTGCAATCTTGTCAAAGTAATACAAATTCACATTTGATGCACAGTCTTATCTGTTCTTACTTTCCTGGTAATTTGCATTCTGTTTATTCACCTACAGCTCTATACTGGTGGTCTTTGTAGTCTGTCCCTAAATTTTGCATCTCAGAAGCTGCCGTAAAGCATTGCCACAATGAGGATATAATTTTTACTGAGCCATTTACGTGCCTATATTTCTAATTGTGGTATTACTGACTACTTGAACACTGCTTATTTATTTCAAGAAGTTGAAGATGCTGTAAGCTTCGTTTTGTGACGTTCTCGTGACGTTAACACGACAATGAATGCACCTCGAACGTTTTCGAAACCTATCTCATGCTTCACATCTGGGGAATTTGTATTTTGGGCCAGTTTTAGCACCCAACGCTCCAACAATTCGTACGCTCCTGAATGCATCACGAGGCTTGACGACGCTCTTCACACCTTCACGCCTCTACAACTTCGCTGAGAGAGAGAGAGAGAGAGAGAGAGAGAGAGAGAGAGAGTGAGAGTGAGAGTGAGAGTTGTAGCACTTTCGTCATTTACGTTCATTTTCTTCAGAATTGTCTCTTCTTGGACCTGGTAGTTGGACATCTGCTCGCTTGGCTGTGGCGCTGACAGGCTGGATGCCATCATGGACCCGCTGCTGCCCGCCGAGACGGAGGTGATGGAGCGGGAGACGGCCAAGGAGACGAGGAGGACGATCCAGTTCTCCGTGCCTTCCTCCGTCCCCGTCCAGCTGGACCCGCTACAGGTGGAGATGGTGAGGCTGTGTTAGTATAGTTGATGCATATGGTTGCTGACGATGTACCAAAACCTATTTCAGCTTCAAGAGAGTCCTCTTTGAAGACAAACATTTACGCAGATTGTAAGAATAATGATGAAAACGTGAACATGTTTGCCCCAAAACTTTCATAAAATTGGTAAGGGCGGAAGTTTGCCAGGTGTTGTATCTGCAGTCAGTTTGGTTGATAGTTACATAAGCAGTCTGTTAAGACTTTGCAGAACTCTATTTTTATGTTGCGTATCTGTGGGGCAGCACTGGTATTAAAGCTGGGCTGTGCAGGCTTTGTTTTTGAAGACCTTAAATGTGATGAGGCAATTCTGCCCTTCAGTGAGGAAAACGGAACTAAAGACATGTTGCCTCAGAATTAGGAGTTATGAGACAAAATGTAAAGTGCTTTATAAATGTCCTACTGTCCTCACCCAAAACTCACCTGGTTCTTGGCCCGTGGCAGAAGTGTCCATGAGTGAAAATCTGTCTACCAACAGACACAAATGGTCAAACACTGAAAAAACATGTATAAACAGCATGAGTCATTTGAATCATATACAGTATATATAGTGAAAGTGCAGTGTATGAGCAAGAGTTATGTAGACCTGCAGTATGGATGCAGAGCAAATATTTAGTCTGACAGCGATATTAATATCAAGAAACCACTCGGACAACTTTGGGACAAAACACCCCAGGAAATGCCAACTAAGTGATGATAAGGATGTTCCATCTACTTATCCCCCAGAGCTCATTTCATAATCAAATTATGACAGGCTGCTGCTCCCTGGAGGAAA
Source organism: Lucifuga dentata (assembly GCA_014773175.1). Taxonomy (NCBI): domain Eukaryota; kingdom Metazoa; phylum Chordata; class Actinopteri; order Ophidiiformes; family Bythitidae; genus Lucifuga; species Lucifuga dentata. Next base: position 12,193 of record VXCM01000581.1, on the reverse strand, counting down.
ATCTCCATGGAAGGAAAAGAACTAACCAGGTGCAGGTGTCAGAAATCCATATTTCACCCTGGCAGAGGACTTTAGATCATGGGGGCAGCTGCTTTGGCAGCTTAATCCTGAAAATAAGAATAAATGAATAAATAAATAATATCAAGACACTCGTGCACATCTGTTGTTTACAGCTACAGTCTGAGAGGATTACATTCTCTTTCTCCTAGAATGGAAAATTAACTCAGTTGCTTTTCTCAGGATTCATTAAGTATATTCATTCAGTTCATGGAATTCTCTCAGTTACTGTATCTCTTCTGTACCATCACTTGGATAAACCCAACTCAGACTGATTCATTTGCTTACTTATTTGGTATTAAATTACTTTAGTGACACAATTTATCAAGGGAAAGTTCAAAATAATGCTAATAATAACACCTGGGTGTGCCTCATTTTCCCCATAGTTTCCTTGTTTTAAGCCCTTTTCCCACATGTATTTTACTGTAATCCATAAATTTTCCATACCAGAGGTCATGGCAGAAAAAGAGAATTGATTTTCCCTTTAAAATGCTCTGCCTCTGTGACCCAATGAGATTCCGTCAAATTGTACATGATGGTTCTATTGGGAATAAAGGCAGTAAGATTCCCTGGTAAAGCCTTATTTGATAAAGGATTGACTGTTTTTGGCACAACACTGTTCTCCAGCCATACTTACTCCATGGCTAAAAAGAAGAAATGCGTCTAACTGACAGCACTGGTTGGTTGTGGGAAAGGAGCATAACCACAAAGCCACTTTGCTGGAGAAGCTGTTGGCTAAGCATCATGTTCAAAGGACCTCAACAGAAACTGGTCGGGACTGTAGTGCCTTTGTGTTCACTTACCCACACTGGGGATTTAACTTTCTGGTCACAAATGCACCTTTTTGCACTGTCTGTCAGGCTACCACTGCCTTGCTCAGATTTAAAACATTTGGTGAATGGATGGCTTTACTCAGTCAAGACTGTGTTCAAGTGCAGAAAGTTGGTCTTCTTAAAGGCCACTTTAAGTGCTGCAAAGGTCATTGTCACATCAATCACCTCCTCATATAATCCAGTGAATGAGGTCAAGGGTGTCATGTGCCTGATGGTCCATAGTATACTGATCACGATTGACACACTTGAAGGAGAATTTTAACGAGACCACCAAACAGAAGGCTAATATATGCATGTGGGATGTACGTGAGGGTCAGCCAAGTGCTTCTGTGCGTTATCGAAACACACGGCCATAAGATTGGCATTGAAATGATGAGAAGGAGCCTGCAGAAAGAGACAAGTTAAGCACATAGAGTGGGAGAGGAGGCAGGGACAAATGCAAATGAATGGGAGCATGAGAAGAAAAAATAGAAGGATGATTGCAGTAATTTAAGATAAAGGAAAGGGATAATCAGCAAAGGACATGACTGATTAAAACCGGAGAGATTAAGTGTGGATGACTGAAGCCAGACCACAGCCAAGAGCTCAACACCACAAGGATCTTTTTTTTTTGCCAAACCCCCTGTGTTCCCATTAAGTAATTTTTCCCATTTATTAATTGGGATTTAGCAGAATAAACCACTTCCAGATTTGATCCTGTGACCAGCTGGGAAAGTCTGAGTAGCTACGAAATATGTTCCCTTAGAGTAGTAGACAGAGCTGTTTTTAAATGTGACTAGACACAGTAACTGTAATGGAGAGTGGAAGCTTATACTCCCTCAGTATCTACCCAGGATACTGCAATAAACATTGTGTTTTCAATCCAGTTGCCTGGTTGAATAATGATTAAAATCGGGACCAATCCCTTACGTTGTGAGAAATTAATCACAGATCAACAGAATGTCATATGTCAGCTGTGAGTTTGATTAATCTTTTCTGCAATCCGTCACTGACAAATAAATCTCTGTAAAGGATTATTCATAGAAGCAATGGATTATGCTTTTCATTGCATCATATTAATTTTTGCAGTTAAATGCAGCATTGTTTACCCTGCTGCACCCTCTGAGGCTGTGCTGTATGTCTAATGCAGACAAATGAGTGTCAAACTAGGAATAAAAGCAGTAAACAATTGAGAGCAGGAAATGCATCAGATATACACAGTTGGAGGAGTGTTTGGTCCAGCTGTCCTCACTTGCTCTGGCCATGGCATGGTTTTGTGGTATTGGTTGCACCAAAACAGATTAGTCATTATATTTTCCACCTTGCTGATCATGGAGCACATCAGCAAGTTTAATTCACCAGGCTCCTCTTTCTTAAGGAGACTGGAATAACGCATTTACAAAAAAAAAATTGGAATTTTAGTGTTAAAATTTTGAAATGCAGGACCAAGTTTAGATAAGCGAGTTGCAGTGATGCTTAGCCTAATTTTCTAAACGCACATTTCCAATTGTGAGTCGGTTTTTAGCGTGCATGTCTTCAAGTGTAAACTTCAGGTAGGTAATTCCATGACTATTCTGCTGTTTGAGATTTTTGAGTGTCCTTTTCTGTAGCTATTATGTTTTGAATCCCCACTTTGAATCTGGCCCAAGACTTTAGTTGTACATGTCACTCCTCATGGTGTCCAAAGATAGTTTGCCAAAAAATCTTTAAAACAGATATATTTGTTCCAAGTTTCTGTGCTGGGTTTATAGGCTTGGATAACAGCTTTTGAATAAATTTTTATCTTAATGCATTATTTTCATATAATACATACCTCATGCATAAAAAAAAATCATGCATTAATTCGTTATGGGTAAAAATATTAATATTTTAAATAATAACTACCCAAACACAATTGAATTAGAGGCCCACTGTACTGAAAATAAACACTTCAGAGACTTGAAAAAGGGGTTTGTTTAATAAATCAGGGTGACTGTTTGATTCCATAGATGTTTAAATAAAAATTAGCCTGTTGGAAGATCTTGGTAGTTATTGGCAAATGAAAACATAAAAGTGTTAAATCAAAACTGATCACCAGGTCATTATGAATCAGAGTCATATCTTCTGCATAGGATTAAGCCCAATTAAGAAAATGTGTAACACCTACTGTAAATCCAAACACATTTTCTGCCATAACATACTTTTCCTTATATGAAGAAAATAAATCTTTTACCTACACATTGGAACAATTTGGTTTTCGAGAAATGTGAAACAGATAAATCAGATTATGCATTTCAGTATCTGATGATAAAACTGTAGGCGCTATAGGTGCTTGACCTTCTGGCAGCCATGTTAACAAAACACATAAAAGGTCACTTTGTCCCTGAAAAGGCTCTCGGCAGGTGAATAAACTGTTTTATCCTTGTACTGCGTATAAATTTTAGTGAGATATGTGTGTGTGTTATAACTGCTCCGGTTGATTATTGGTCCTCTTTTAACATTTGATATTGAAATTGACATTTCTTCCCACACAATGACGGTGTATTGAATCTCAGAGTGATGAATATGTATGAATGTACCCGAGCGAAGCAGAAGCAGCAAGAGTAACTCAGTATAAGCTGCCCCCACAGTTCACACCTACATGCTTGGCTATGATTGGCTCTGCAGGCGCTCCCCTCTCACAATCTCATAATGATGCAGTAGATGCAGAGATCAGCTGCATACTTCATAAAACTCATACTATTTGACTGTTGTTATCCCGCGGAAGCATCTGTGCCCTTTCCTGTTAATGAATAATCAAAGGTGGGTGTAATGAACTTTATGAATATCATTAAAAAATAAGTGACAGTAACATTTTCACTGTCATCTATTACTCCAAAATAGAATTTTATTTGTAAGATCTTTTTTATTTTATTTTTAGCACTCGTAACAATGTGAGTCCAGAAACGGACAACCATTAATACTGGTTCCTTCACGAAATAAGTCATTGCCATTAACATTTCTTCTTTGTCAACCTTAATTGTGAGAGCTGGGCTGCAGGGCTGTTGACGTCAGCTGTTTCTGAACTTATTGGCAACATTTTTTTTTTCATAATTTTGATAAAGACACATTATTTTTGTTTTGTGAGCAGTCACTGATATATTAACAGAAAAATTCCTGCAACAGGTGGGAATATTCATAGTTTAGTCAGTTTAGTAGTCATAGTTTAGTCACTGCCAAAAGTGATATGTGCAGTAAATTAATAAGAACATTAAAATAATCCAGCCACCGCAATACTGATCAGGGACTCATTTGTGATGAATTGTAATCCTGATTTAGGAACAATCTGGACAAAAAAAAAAAAAAAAAANAAAAAAAAAAAAAAAAAAAAGAATGCTGTTATGTAATGATAAGCTTTTTCATAAAGAAGGTCCTTTATAGGCCTGTGCTTTTCAGTGTTATAAAAATTCAGGATTTTGATTTTCATCCTGCAATATTCTGAGGTGAAGAACATTCCACATTACCGATAAGTATTATCAAGGGTGGATAAAACATATTTTCTCTCTCTCTCTCTTGTTAAGATTTGAAGACGGAGGCCAACACCAGCAACACTCTTCAGACTGACTGACCCACCCTCACCAGAGGAAGACAACAGTTCTAATCAGGTCAGCCTAAAACCCTTTATACTCAGACTAATAATACTCACATTCCGTGATTATATACTGTAAAACAGAGAAACAAAAATATCTTTCTGTAGCATGCATCATGTTACAACGACACGTTAGTGTGGTGTGATTTTCACTTTTGCTCGATTGGTAAAATCTCTCACTGCTATTGTTACTCCCCACACATAGTGAATGTATTGTGCTTAGCATTACTGTGTGTGTGTGTGTTGTCTCAGAAATATTGGAAATCAGTAACGAATACTGAAACTCACAATGTGGGAGAAAAAAAGTGAGCTCACCAAAAAAAAAAAACAAAAAACAACGAAAAACAAAACAAAACAGTGAATTACTTATGAAACCATTTTAGCATCACAGGGTGGTGATAAAATATGTATATTACAATGTGAGAATATCAGGTAGAATTTTCCTTTAGATTTAAAATAAATTTATTATTTATTATTATAAATTTATTATTTATTTAAAATAATGATGACAAAGTAAAAAGACAACAAGTACACAAAAATATTTTTCATTGTCGATAGTTACACTACAAGCAGAGATGACTACAGGTACATTTTTCTACCCAGCTCTTTTCTTTGAGTTTGATTGACAACTGTGCGGCTACTGTCTAGTTTTTCACTTTAATATGAATAGTGATTTAATATGAATAAAAATATTGTTGCTTCTATTCTGCTTATTGTTTTGGCAGTTAGTTAAAACACTTAATATTGAAGGGGTGTATCATCTGCATATAGTAAGATCTTCCAGTCTGGTCAGGACCTTTATTGCATCAATTACCTTAACTATACAATTCATAGATAAGATAGAATAATTGTATTTTCTATGGTAGTAGTATAGTAGTTTAAGTAGTATAGTAGTTTAAGTGATTGTAATAATTTTTATTATAGGAATACAATTAATAGATGTTTATGTTTGAAGCATAATTTATATATTTGTTGTCTTCAGTGGGTTCTGGGGGACAATGGAGCCTTGACAGCCAAACTGGCTAACACATCAGTGTACCAGCCACCCTCACTCAAAGGTAAATGCCCTCTGTTTCTGGCGTGTTTGTGTGTTTGGGAGCATTCACATGTGCTCCCAAAATGTAAGAATCTGTGTAATTCTGTGGTGGCAACAACTGTGTAGTTCATTTGTTTGGATATGCGCACGTGTGTGTGTGTGTGTGTGTGTGTGTGTGTGTGCGTGTGTGTGTGTGTGTGTATCTTGTGTGGGATTACATGCAGAGACAGCTGTGCATCCGTTTTGGATCATCCTGGATTATATGATGGATACACTGCTGCAACATGGTCTCATACACATAACACAACACACANCACACACACACACACACACACACACACACACACACACACACACATACACACACACACACACACATACTTTTGTGCTCATACCTACACAACAACACAGACATACACTAACATCGGCAAACATAACAGTATTACCTTATATTACCATCATATTAGTAGAGACTTTTAGTGTTGTTACTGCTTAAAAAGTCTAGTAATATCATTTTAAAAATCAATAAATCATTACAAAATGAATGTTACATTTCTTTTCTACAAATCACTAGTTAGTATACTTCAGAGATCCTAGCAACTAATATGGATCCATAAATTGATCACTTCCTCTGTTTGTACTGTCAGTGGTCCAAAGGATGGCCCAGGCCCACTTGTGTTCCTCAGGCATGGGCTCTGTGGAGAAAGAAGCACACTCTTCCTGCGAGGAGGAGGAGAAAGACAAAGAAGAGAGCAACCACACATCCTCAGCTAAAGGTGGGCAGTGTACCAGTGTTATACAGAAACACAGATGGTCTGTTTACATGCTGTCATCATCTCTCCCTTTCACTTTTCCACATACATTATGGTTATACCATATGCATGACAAATATAAACCTCTTTCTCGACAGATCCACCAGAAGAAAGGAGACCAATTAGAGATCAATCAACCCTGCTGGACCGTTTGGCAGGAAGTGCCAACCTGAGCCGACATCTCAGAGACAAAGAGGAGGCCAAAGGGAGAGAGGAAGGCAAGGGAGAATGACAAAGGCAGATGTGAAATGGAGGAGAGAAATAGTGCTACGCCAGTGTATGAGTGAGGGTCGACTTGTATGTGTGTGTGTGTGTGTGTGTGTGTGTGTGTGTGTGCACGTGTGATAAGTGTGCTGAATGTGGAAAATAGAGAGAAACACAGAGGGGAATTGCACCAGGTGAGGAATGATAGGAAAAGTATTTGATTGTTAAGGAAATCACATCTCAACCAGCCAAAGAATCCAAGCATAAATCCTACTCAGCCAAGGACGCTGCAGAAGCATGGGATGTGTTAGCAACTACAAAACAAATATCACCAAGAATTTTATGTAGTGACACTGGTGCTAAGACAAATACCACACACTAAAGTACAATAAGAAACACAGTACAATGCACACAGTAAATGCGGGACTGGACTTCCATTTGGTGCAACTTAACATCTGCAGCTATATCCTTGACAGTTATGTATGTAGTGTAGTAACTTAATATGTAATGGTACCAGTACAGTGCTGCAGAGGAGAATTGGATGAGGAATGTGTTGTACTTAGCTGTTATGCTAAGTCTCATGCAGTGAGGCCAGAGACTGGGATTAAGTGCGGGGTTAGTGTGGTAGACAGATGTGTAATAGGATATAATGAATTTGACAGTACTATGGATATAATGTATTGCAGATACAAGGTACACAGGGCTGTTGGCACAGTCAGATCACAATGACTTTCTTAGCCTTGCAGATCGTTGCATGCACAGTAAAAGAAATCAATGGAGGATGAATTGTTGATGCACTGATTGCAGTAAAAGCCAAATCAGAAATGATTCAACCTTATCAGACTCTTGATAATGCAGCACATTTTGTTGCTTTAATATTTTTTGTAATATGTTGATGATGGTAAAAATTATTTGTATGTATTTGGGAAGCTGGATATTTTAAGTCAGAAAAGGGAAATTTTTCCTAATTAAAACCAAACATATTTTCTCAGTATAAAAACAATATGAGTGATATTCCGTGCTGGTTGCTAATAAAATAATTATATAAGGCTGCTGGTGTTTAAGTATTTTTCTCAGTTATTCTCAAAGGAGTTTGGATCGCCAGAAAAAAACTAAGAATGGATTGATTATATTTATTATATTTACATTAATTTATTTAATCCAGGTCTTACCTTACATGAATGTTTTGAAGTCATGAACTAATTTTTGTCTATCAACACAGCTTGTGACTTTGTGGAGATGTGAAGATGAGGAACCTCCACAGATTACCAAATGCTGCCATCCAGTGGTTAATACTTCTAATTACCGTAACAATCCCACAGTAATCTCAAAAATTCTACTTTAAACTAACATTAAGATTGATAAACTTGTATAAATTTTACTTACATCCATCTATGCTTGTGTATCAATAATGTACAAATGAAATTAAATGTATGTAAACATGCAATGTAATGACTGATACAGATTAGCAAATTTGCAGTTGTCAGTTTGGGTGAAAGAAACTGAAAAAATTGTTGCTGCAGCATTGCTTATTTATTCACATTAGCACAAATCACAAAACACATAAAGCAACTCATCTACATTTTAAATGTTTAACAGTTAACTGAGAAGAAACATGTAAGTATACCAATATACTATGCTGTTTATAATAGCTATAGCAAGTTTATGATTATGATAATCAAATAACTGCAGCAAAAACTAAAGCTTTACATTCTTAATGTTGTATGTTGTATTAACTATGTTTGAACTGCAGGAGGCAATATAGAATATGAAATTTCTGTCACTGAAGCTACATTGAAAGACATTTTTGCTACTTGTGCTCCCATTACATATAATGAAGAAGTGAAATATGTTTGCTAGATTGCCCAGTTTCTGGTTTACTATTATAGTTGTGATCATTATAAATAATATTTATATACTTATATTCTCATCTGAATAATTTTCTTCCCTGCTCTCACTTTTCCCCGTTACCTGTTTTCCTCCTTTTTTTTTTTTTTTTTTTNTTTTACCTTTTACTCCTTCTTTGCCTTTGCAAAAAACACTCCAGTCACATCATCAACCCCCACCCTCATATCCTGAGGAAGTGTGTAAACCTCCAGCCTAATCAGAGTGTATCCGGTCTCCTTCAAACTAGCACAGACTTCAGCCTCAGTCAGCGGGACCACAGGGATCTTCACCCCAGGCCCTCCGAGATAATAACTCTCTCCCAGGGCTCCGATGAGGAGAAGGTGGCCGCCAGCTCTCAGGAGCCTCCGGATGTGGCCCAGGGCTCTTGTGAAGGCAGTCAGGTTGGGGCTGACACTCTCCAGGCAGAAGCAGGACACAAGGCAGTCGGCTCCTTTTGAGGGAAGGGCATCAGGGGGCAAAGGTCGAGGGCGGTGCACATCGATTGGGAGGATGTCTGAGATGACCAGACGCAGCCTGGCAGCTTTCTCCATCCATTCTGAGGGCCTAACAGAAAAAAAAAATAATGTTTGTGTGTGTTCTTATCAAATTGGCTTTTCATTTACACAAACCAATGCGTGTTATTTTGCAACTCTTTGAGCATTTGGTTGTACCGTCGGCCCTCCAGCTTGCATACATGCTGCAGGTAGGGTGTCCAGTCCACGCTGCTGTCTCCCTCTTGCTGGAGCCAGCGGTTGAGCTCCTGTCGATTGACCTCCAGAAAGTCTGTGAGGAGCACCTTGTTGAAAACCTCACAGCCACTCAACACCTGGTACAGCGTGGGACCTGAACCGATGTCCACCAGCAGCTCTCCTCTCACATCACCTGGGAAAGATGGAAGAGAATGAAGAAGGAAACAGAGAAGGATCATGAGATGCTGACAAATCAGGATTCTCATACTAAAATAACAGGATGGAATGATTACAAACCTCCTGTTCAAATACCTCAGCATCAAGCATTTTTGAAGTAAAGGTTATACAATCTACACCCCTGTTTTTACCCTCAGTGAAAGCTCTGTGCAGACATCCCAGTTTCCATGGTACGATGCTGTCCTCTCTTTCAAAGTCAGCCCGTGGTGGAGTGTAGTTGTATTGTAGATACGCTGCAGGGTCAAATTTCTGGTAACAGGCTGCCATTGCTGTCACTCCATCCTCTGTTCCCTTCTCTTCCATCTTCTCGTTTTCTTTACCCACTTTCTCTTGGCCTCACTCCTCTGTTTGATAGTCAGCCTTCAGGTGCACTGCTGCCACCTCCCTGTCTTTTATACCTGCTTGTGTGTGTCTGTGTCATTGTGTGTGTGTGTGCCATGCTTTAGGCTAGTCTGAACTACATGGACAGAGATAGCGATCCTTTTTTTACCCATGTTGTTACCTGATAGCATTTGTTCCATTCACTCTTTCTGCCCTGGGGTGCTGATGCCATGATATCAAGGGTTTTCTCCAACTGGAGATCCACTAATGGACCCACATAATGGCTTTCAGGCCTTTTACCCACATCTCTTAGGTCCTCCATATCTCCACAATCAGTCAAAAGGGCCTTTTACACCAAACAACAGAACAGGCTTGTTTACTGTGTTGGAGAAATGGGCGAGATGGTGAGTAAAACTCCTGTGATAGTTTGGACAGGTGATGTTTAATCATTTACAAAAGCAGTGATTGTAGGGTTTAAAATGAGGCTGTACCAAAAAAAAAAACAAAAAAAAACAAGAAGGTTCATTGTTACCAGCAATGAATGTCACAGTGGATTTAAAAATGTAAAATGATTCATTAGGCCTTACAGCAAAAAGGTGATGAAAGTACTCACCTGACTTATAGAAACCTAAAGAAACCTGAGTTCAGAGAAATGCACAAGCAGTTAGCAACCAATATTTAATTAAATTTGAAACACAAGAGTACTTATGGGATCCTCTCTACAAGTGACCCTTTCACATTATAAAAACTAGTTCAAAAATACTAGTTAATTCCAAAGTGCCCGTTCAAAACGTGCCTGTTTGGAACTGGCCTGTGTTCCGGCATAGCTCAATTCGAGAACCGTTCATCCAAACAACTTCACACGCAACACTGCACATCCTTGGGTCCTGAGCAATGAACCTGCCGAATTTCAACTCTATACAGTGCTGGTTCTAGAGATATTGGTGCCACAGAAGGAGATTTCTGTCTTTATAGTTAGATTATTATTATTATTATTTTTAATCACAAATATGGATTAATGCAGGTTCTAATTTGTTTATGTGTTGGTGTAACTTCATATTCTATGCATTTTAAGGATAAACTAGCATAAAGGAGTGGAACTTTACTTCTATTTTCGGCTTGAGCAGCCTTAGTATCTTGATCAACAAATTTATCACACATAGGGAATTTGTCAAAATTTTGAAGATACTGGGAGTAGAAGCTTTTTTTTTTTTTTTTTTTTTTTTTTTTTTTTTATCCCTGATTGAATTATGTACCATCAATTCACAGCACCCAAAGCAGCAGCTGAACCAATATGGAACAGAGCCATGCAGTAATCAAAAGTATTCACCTCTCTACTCTCCTAACACCCCTCTCCCTGGCAAGTAACCCAGAATCTCTCTCTCTCTCTCTCTCTCTCTCTCTCTCTCACACACACACACACACACACACACACACACCACAGTGTCCAGGGAACAAGTAATTAAGTAAAGCAAGGGGTATGTTGGAGACAAAGTAATCACATTTCTCATTAAGATAAGTAAAGACAAGGGGGTTCTTACTTTAAAAGGAACGTATTGCTCCAAAAGTATTCTGTTGAATTTATTATTTTTATTATTATTTTTAATTTAATATTCAATGGTTTAGTTTTATATAATTTATTTTAATCAATATGTAAAACATCAGTAAAAATATATAATATATTTTTATATTATATTTATACTGTATATGAAACATAAAAACTAACAAAACATGTTAATCATGTGCACTCCATAGCCACTTAAATAGTCTAGAATCTAAACAGCAACAAGAAAAAAATTCAAGGGAAAGGAGGAAAAAAGAAAAAAGTGAGTACACAAACAAACACACACACACACACACACACACACACACAGGGGTGGGGGTGGGGGGGCGTGAGGATTGCTTGAGCTTGGTAAGAGTCAGTTCCTTCCCCTGAGTCAGATAGACAGATAAAAAAAAAAAAGGGAAAGAAGCGAGGAACAAAAAGAGCAGACAGATAAAAGTAATATAGACAACAGAACAGAACAGGAGAGATACTTTATAATGGAATAATACACATTTAGCCAGAGCCACAGGAGCCAATTTAGTTATATGTAGTTCTAGCGGCAGTGGGAGACCTGTAGTGTTATTCAACTTTGCTCTGGGTTACTTTTCACTTTGCCAGAAGAGGTTAAGGAACAGAAAACCTCTCATTACTGCATTCACCATAAGCAGCAGTGGAAAAGTTTAAAAATAAATAAATAAATAAATAATAAAAATCAAGTTACTAAAACAATTTCATAAACAGAAAAAAGTAATGTCAGATTATCAAGTTGACTTGGCATGACTCATTTTGGTTTTAGAAAATAACCTTTTAAAATGTATACCAGAATAGGCTATATAAAATATGAATCTGTCTATCAGTACAGTGTTTATGGAATAAAACAATTAACCAACAAATTACTGTTTTTGTTATAATTATTATTTGGCTGGAAACCAGCGTGCCCGACCATGCCATCACCCCGGAGGGCTTTTCCATCTATCGGCGAGAC